>VDFB02361549.1:0-126389 GCA_007258455.2 Sequoia sempervirens
TATTGTTATAGGTCCCGTCAGCATCTACTATATGTCTAGAAAAGTAAATGTTGATGATCGTAACCTATGAATATGTGTGCATGTGAGAATTGTTTCATGTGTAATCATACCTGGGAAATATCAGCAAGCGAGCAATGTGACTCATCTACTGAGACTTCACTTGATGTGTTATTTTTATCTACAGATAAATCTTTTAATTTTATATCATATTATTTTTGTAGAGAATGTAAGAAGTCACCCTGTTTTAATGGCTTCTTGTAAAGCTTTAGTCTGTGGCCATTTACTAAGAGTGAGAATCTTACTGCATCAATGGTGGTTAGCTGAACTGCCCCATTGGGAAAACATATTGAATCTCATAGGGGTCGAGCCATCTTGTTTGTAACTTTCCCTTATGGTATTTATACCTTGAGTCATAAAGCAAGGTCCAATCTCCCCAATTGAATTATTTAATCTTGATAAATTGATCATGTCGTTGCATCCTCTATTTTTTACTATTTCAATGTGATGAATTGCTTCCATGCATGTCTCATCTAAAACATTAATACTTCTTTCTATGTTGTAGATATATCCATTCCCAATTGCACTATTGTTCATAGAGTCTTATATTCAAACTCAATGGAAAGGTCTGCCTTTTTTCCATACACTTGTTCATATGGTGTAAATCTTGTTGTAGTCTTCCAGGTTGTTCTATAAGTCCAAACTACTTCAGCTAACCTTGTTGCCCAGTCCTTCCTATGAAGTTGTCCTATTTTTGTAAGAATACTCTCTATTTCTCTATCGGTAACTTCTACTTTACCATTAGCTAAAGGTCAACGCATTACTTCTACTTTGACGGTATAGAATGGGGTTCGAGGTAGCGCCCCAAAAATTTTTTTGGGGAAGGATAAATATTTGGTTTGTACTCCTTTTTTATTTATAAAGGGGTGTTCACATCGAGTTCACCAAAATGTAGAGAAGGGGGATTCACTACTCATGAGTCTCTTTATTGTCAAGAGATTCCCAAGGGGAAAACTGCCCTAAACTACCTCAGGGAACAATGCAAGAGTTCTAGAATCAGAAAGAACAAGCCACATAGGTTTTCTAGATAGAATAACAGGCTCTCGGCCAAAGTATGATAGTGCAAAAGAAGGATGATAGTGCAATGTGTTGGCATCTCGTAGGAACCAAAAAGTGAGTTTATCACAGAAAATAGCTAATTGACTACTAGTAATCGAATCGCTAAGAACTTACAAAATGCAGGAAAATGATAGAATGTAATAGAATTGAAGTGAAGTGAAGTAAAAATGATAAAGTTAAAGAGGATGAGAGATAGAAGAAGCTCACAAAAACCCAAGTAATTGAGCCTCCAACAAGTGAATTTCTTCAATACCTACATATGTAAAATCTAGAGAAAATGTTGGGGCTGTATAGGGTTTTTCCTCAGTCAAACCCTCGTTTTGGTGTTCCCACCTCCACAGACATCTAGATAGATAGAGAGAAATAAAGTATGTGATGAGTGATAAAAGCAAACCCCAATCGAGGAGGAGAACCCATATCACAAAATATAGGTGATAAAAGGAATCCTTGCTCGAGGAGGAGAACCCATATCATAAAATATAGATGCAATAGATAGGGGGCGTGTGAAATCCCGAGATGCTCAAGGGCACGAGATAAGCAAGGTATCAACTATAAGGCTTAAGGAAGCCAAAGGGAAGGATAGCTGTGAGGGCCAAGAGAGCTACAAAAAGCACTATAAGAGCTTGACAGTGTTGTTGTAACAAGTTGTATGGAGCTATGGAAGCAAGATAGCAAGAGCAAGAGAGGAGGAAAATACAATAACCAAAGTTAGAGAGAAGCTAGAAGCACCAATGAAGTGGAAAGATAGAATTTAAATGGAGAAGAGGGAGGAAAAGAAGCTTCTAGAGCGATTACAAGGCGTCTCGGGTTGTTACAACTGACAAAGTTAGTTGACAAGCGGAAAATATGCTCCAAAACAATCGTTTGAACATTGAAAAATCATAGGATGCTAGCGCGGCAGGAGGACGTTCGCATGGCATGCTAGTGTCCAGACACATCACACTACAAAACAATGAGAATGGGAAAAGCACCAAGTTTGACACAAAGCTGACGTGCAAAGGTAGCTACTAAAAAGGGGTCTTGAGCATCTTGAGAGGGAAAAGGCTGATGCAAGGGCTAAAATGAGCCTACACAAATGCTAAGGGAGTGGACACTAAAGCAGATGCAAGAATGTATGTGAAATTGCAAGGGGTGCAATTTTACGACATTATAGGCATAACCAATATTCATTGACAACTGAGTTGACTTGATACATTTACAAAATTTTATGTTTTCAAAGAAAATGATATGGAGATTCCAAACATTAAGTAGGGGCATATAGTTTGGAATATATTCAATCTTTTTTGTCTCCAAAAATTGAATAAAAAACTCCTCCAAAGGAAGAAATTGAAACTTCATGAGAAGATGAAAATATGTTTTTGAAGCAACAACCAAAAGATGAAAGAGATTCAAATCAACACAATGAGTCATCAATTATTTCACAACGCAAAAAATATGAAAAAATGGGTCATATGGACATGGAAAGAAGTTAGACTTGATGAAACTAGAAAAATATACACCATAAATTCATAGAAAGATAGATAGGAAGAAGAAAAGTCAATAGAAGAGATTCAAGATATGCTAGAAATGCTTACCTCGGAAGAGCAAGAAATCAGTAATTCTTTTGATTTAGAACCAAATTCCTTCAAACAAGCTCAAAATCTTGAAGTGTGGATAAAACATGAAAATTTAAATATGATTCCTTGATCAAGAAGGGGAATTTGGAGTTGGTTGATCCTCCATTGAAATCTAAACCCATAGGTTGCAAGTGGGTTCTTGAAATAAATACAAAGTAGATAACTCACTTGGAAAATATAAACTAATTCTTGTTGCAAATAGACAAACTTAAAAAGAAGGGATAGACTATGAGAATAAATTTTCATCTATAAAAAATGGACCACCATTTAGGATTTCCAGGTTTGGAAACAAAAAATGGATGGAAAATTCATAAGATAGATGTGGAAATTAATTTTCTCAATGTTGATCTCGAAGAATTTTTTTACATAACTCAACTTGAAGGTTTTACAATTGAAGATCAAGAACACAAAGTGTGTAAATTGGTAAAATCATTGTATGGTCTAAAACAAGACCCATGGGCATGGTATGAGAAGCTAACCAATCACCTCTTAAGCATGGAATTCAAGAATTTTGAATTTGAAGATGAAATTATTTTTGTCAAGATAGTTGAGAAAGTAGTTGTGTATCTAGTTGTATATGTGGATGTTCTATCCATAATAAGAAATAATGAAAGGTACACAAAAATGACAAATTAGAACTTGTGAAAGGTTTTGAAATGAAAAATTTGGGTCATATCCATTACTATTTGGGTATTAAATTTATTAAAAAAATCATGTATATTTTCCTCTCACAAGATAATATTAGTGAAATTATAAGTAAATTTAGAATGACAAATTGTAAACCACTAAGCACAACCATGAAACTAAATATGAAATTGAAATCAAATGATATTATAAAGTTTTAGTATGTAACTCAATATAAGTAACTCATTAAGGGGCAACCATTTGGTGAAATGGTGGGGCTTCTTTCCTACAATGTCAACAACCAAGGTTCAAACCTCGTGGGGTAACTCTCTACCGCGTCAATAATTGAGAGGCTCCCAAAATCTTGTATCTTGTCTTACCCATGGGATGTGGAGTGAGGCATTTGCATTCTTCCCAAGGGGTACATCCCTGGCTTGAATTTTTCTTAAAACATTACTAAAAACATCTACGAAAACATGTGTGAAGGCATCCTAGCTTTCACCAGGACTGTGATCAAGGTTTTGTGTAGGTTGGCATGGATAGAAGGAAGTGGCACATAGGCATGAAGTCTCAGGGAGGAGCAAAGGGAAAGCACCATTCATGTTTGGGGCAAGGCACCAACGATGGGGGAAATGGAGAGGGGCATAGAAGATATGGTCTATGCTTTGCTTCAAACCAAGATAACAATGTTCCGCCTACTTAGCAACTATCAAGGTATGTTCCTTTAGGGGAGGATGGTGTCATGCCTATTTCTTCTACTCTTGACCTGGATGTCATTGTTGCATCTAAAAATCATGCAAACCCTTTTCATGAATGCTCTACTTTTTCTCTAGAACAAATCCATAAGAAAACCCTAGGCTGCCACTTTTGATGTCTCTGCCTACTCTGCCTTTTTCCCCCATTGTGGAGTAGACTCCTTGAACTGGCAGTTCCTCTATTTCTATTGGGGTTTCGAAGGTTTTTTTTACGATCCTTTGTATTTCTACCTCCCTGACAACCACATTGAGGATATTTCTAAAGATATTAAAAAATAATTATTATTCATGAGATGTCTACAAAGGGACCTACCTATTTCTTCTATCATTGAATGGGTGAAATCTACATGGAGAAACTTGTCAACTCCTAGGATTGAATCCCTAGATTTTGGCTTCTTTTTGCTCACTTTCAACAGTTTTGAAGATTGCAATTTTGTGGTTTAGTAGGGTCCATGGTTTTTTGGGAATTTTGGCCTCTTCATCTCACCTTGGACCCCCTTTTTTGATCCAGCTACAACAAAGATTATTTTTGTTCCCTTTGGATCAAACTCTACAACTTGCCCTTGGTAATGTGAAATGTGGATCTCATTTGCAACTTGATTAGTAATGTGGGTTCCTTTGTCAAACTCAATGTGGAAGGTATGCTAATTGTAGATTCTACAAGGTTTGTACAATGGTCGACATTTCTAAATCCCTCTCTCATTCTATCCCCATTCACTCTTCTCATTTGGACACAGTTTTTAAATTATGAAGGTTTACCCTTCCGCTATAGCATGATGGGCCATAAAATTGAGGCTTTCTCTCTCCAACTCCAAGCTAGTCTCGGTTTGTTATCCTTAAAAAGTGGCTCAAGAAGGTTGGATCTCCTGATGCATATTTCATTTGGCGTAATCATCGCATGTTCTTGGAGTCCCAACCTATCTTAGGTCTGGATCCTGCACATCCTATGGTAGCTTCTTCTCCTATGATCCCTACCCATGACAATGATCTCGTGAACTTTCATGGATTGGAGGGTGACTATGAGTCTGAGGGCACCTATCCTTTTATGAATGATCTAGATAACATGAATTATGACAAATTTGACCATGACTTGATCTTGGCTCCACCTTAGAAACTTGGGATCTATCAAACAATAAGTAGCAAATTGAAGCCTAATTGTGATGGCATAAAGAGGAAAGTTGGGAGAAATTTGAGGCTGAAAAAAAATTGTATTGAAGGAAAGGAAGTTGTGGAGGAGGGCTCTCAATGGACCATGGACGCTCTCCTCTCCAGGAACAATAGAAGAGTTTAGATTCCCTTTGTGGTTGTGAATTATTTTCTTTTGCTCTTTGTTGTAGTTGTGTTATGTTTTCGGTCTCCTTCTTTCTCCTCTCATGGTTCCTTTTGGATCTCCTCTTTCTTATTTTGGCTCTTTTCTCTCCTTTGTTCCTCCTTTTTTTGTGTGGTAAAATCAATTTAATTTATTTTTTATGTTTAATAAAAGGGAGTGGGCCCTCTTCCCACAACTTACAAATCAGTATATATATATATATATATATATATATATATATAAGTAACTCATTAGAAGTTTTGTCTATGCAACCTAACAAAACCAAACATTTATTTTGTCATAGTTCTCTCTCTATATTAATGCAACATGAGAAAGTAATTATGCAACAACATAGAGGGTTCTTTATATTTAAGGGAAATCAAAATTTTAGGCCCAAATGCTCCAAGGCAACAAATTTAAAAATAGTTAGAAATTTTTATTTAATCTATATATGTGATTTTGAAGATGGGAAATCTTATTCAAGTTTCTTGATGAATATGGGATCAAATAATAATCATGTGGAAGTCAAGGAAGGAATCAATACCAACTATTTATTCAACAAAAGTAGAATATATTATAAATTTAAAAGTAACTAAGGGAATGCTATGGTGCATAAGGGTTCTCAGTGATTTGAGAAAATAGGTTTTATCCATACAACTCATGGTTGACAACACTTATGTGATGAAAATGATAATAAATTTAATGTTTCATGACCAAATCAAGCACATCAAGACCAAGTTCCATTTAGTTTGTCATTATGCGAAAGATTGCAGTGTCAAATTGATCTATTGTCCAATTCCATATCAACCAATGCATATTTGGAAGAAAAAAAATGCGAGACAACATTTTCAAAAAAAATCGAGGCATGTTTGGTCTCACTATAGCCTCTACGAATTGAGGGGGATGCCATACTATGTACTTGTTTTGTTAATAATCCTCATATTCTTATATAAGTCAAATTCATTCGATGATTAAAGAAATAGTCACTCTTGTTGGTATATTTGTACACTACTTATTTGAAGTCTTCATTTTTTAGATTTGCAATTTATTTCATTTTTATTTCTCATAGTTTAGTTTCATGACCTAATAATGTAATATATATAAGTTCACCAAAATGAACATTGGAATAAGACCCCCTTTACATGGTCTTAAGGTAAATAAATAATTAATATAACAATTAGTAAATACCCTAAAATAAAGAGCTAGGACTATAACTTTTAAAAAATAAAGATAATTTTAAATAAGAAATAAAGGAACTTATCTATAATCAAGATAAAGGAATATGCAATGCAAATGTTTGAAAATAATTCATCATTGTATCTAAAAGGTTAGAGCATGTCAAATGTCTACATTGGAATTTAGAAAATGATATTTGTATGTCTAGTGTACTTTTGCCACTACATATCAAAAAATACCTATAGGTCTAAGCTTTAGATTGTAGATTTTAAAAAAAAATTGATTTATGATTTGATCAACTAGATGTTTATGATCTATAATAACTACTTAAGGTGTTTAGGAGCACCTTTGGGATGTTTAAAATGCAATAATTTTTTTTGTGTAAAACCCCTAGGATATTGATTCAACATCTTTTGGTACGATTTAAAAGTGGTCATGCATAAATGTCTAAATGTTGATGTAGTATTGACTCTAAGAAAGATGGTGCAAATATGTATGGATCTCTAGATTTCATATTCTAAAAATGAATTAGGGTATGTCCTTAAATACAACTCCAAAAGGTGTAAATGAAATATTTTATGCTTCAAAATAACACATAATGAGCACTTCAAAATGGGTCATCTTGGACCCTAATTTGATTTTTTTTTAATAGTTGAGATCATTTGCATAATTTATTAAATTGAATTAATTTAATTATGTGAATGTAAATATGAATCTTGATGGTGGATAAATAAATATAAGATTGGGATTGATCCTTCAAAATAAATGTAAATATAATTAAACCAATATCAAATTGTGTCTCAATTTTTATGTAGAAATCATCACTCATACATTAATCATTACATAAAAGATATTCATATTAAAATTAAAATTAACCAAAAAAAAAACAAAATACAATATATATAATTTTTACTATTACAAAAATAAAAAATCATTATATCTAATAACCAAAATAATAATCTCAACAAACATTAATTTTATATTTATTTTATTTTTATTTTAATTGAATCACTTATAATATCTATTTTTTAATTATACTTTTTGAAATAAATAATTTTTTTATACCAAAATACACAAAGAAATTGAGACCCAAAACTTTAAATTATCTTAATTTTTTCTCTGAAAAATCATTAGGGTATTAATTATTAGAGATATGATATATACCCTCATTACAAAATATGGCAATCATGTTGAAAAAGTGTTTGGCAACCAACTACCATGGTAGGTGGTCTACCACGTATTCAAGGGAAAATCATGGCTTGCATTTTGCTACCTCATGCACACGTAAGCATTCAAGTTGGACAAGAACTAAATGCACAACTAATGTTCATATATATATAAAAAATTTAATATATATATATATTTTAAGGATTGAAAATATAATTATAAGTTGAAATTGACAAATATAAAAAGAGGTTATGGTTTTTTATATTTGATAATATTGAGTGTCGATGTCATTCAGTTTATCATATAGAAGTGTTTAATTATTAGATCTAAAATTTTGGTATCAAATTTGTGCTACATATTCTTTTATTGATTTGTCTTCAATATTCATTCTATTTGAGACACAACACGTGCAATTACATCTTGGGGTGGCATGATTATATCCACCTTGATTGTGATTCTATCTTTTATTATTGTGCATCTCTAAATCTTGTGTTCTTGTAGTAATACTTGTTTTTTTAAGCTAGTGATGCTAAAAAGCTCTCTGGAGAGAGTCGTTATGCAAGTGTTGAAATATGAAGCTTCCTTGACATTGAGTTAAACCTCTTTGAACTGTTTTCATAATATTTGAGATACAAAAGAGACACAAATAAAGTATGTCTATGTGTGGTATATGTCGATAAAATATTAATACAGTGTTGATTACTTTAGATATGATTTGATGTCTATTAAGATGCTTTTAAGATATGTTTCTAAGATGGGTCGTAGTGCTTAGGGATTATCTTTAAATATGACATCTTAGGTACTAAATTTAAATATTTTGGCACGTACACTAATGGGTTGTGGTCCAATTCGGTGAAAGGTTGAACTTAGGATGAGTGAAAAGTGAGTTTCGATTAAGTGGATGCAATTGTTAGTGTAATTTTATTCAAAGGATAAAATCACATTTATGATCCATTCCAAAATAAGAAAATTGATATGAATTAGGATGTGTATGAACTGCTGAAGTTGCAATGTCTAACAACTGATGAATTTGTTTGAACTTGGCATCTTATATGTGCATAAACATATGTCAACTTATATACCAAAATAACATATGTTAAAATAAAACCAAAATTAATGTAAAACTAAAAGAAAAAAAGATAAAGTATACACTTTTCCCCTCAACAAAAAAAAAATCTAATATTTTTTTCTCATATCATACAACTATTTTGGTATTTTGGTTTTTATTAAAAACACCATTTGCTAAGATGTACACTACCCAATTTGCCATTTATTTAATATGAATATAAATAACAATTATAAAATAATAAACTCAAAGTTGTTGGCTTACATGAAAGACCCAACCCTTTTTAATTATAACTTCAAACTTTAAGTAGTAAATATATGATGATTGATGTTGGAAGGTTTGGGAGGCGAAGTAGAATTATTCTCAATCTTAGTGAAGCTCCTTACTTTATACAAATAATATAAAGTATATCTAGGTTCTTGAAAGTACTATTTTATTTCTCTTCGCATTCAACTACATTATTATTTTTATGGTACTTACATAAAATAAAATTAAAATCTGATTTACATAATAATTCATAATAATATTTTGTATGATTAGGATTTTTTATAATAGTATTTTTATCATTTTACTTCTTAATATTATATTTTCATTTATATTTTTATATATATTCTTTATTTATATATTTGTTCTGTATTTAAAATTATTACTATTTTTGTTATGGTTTATTTTCATATTATTTAAAATTAATTTATGATATGTGAGAATAAATTTAAAATTTAAAATTCAAATATTCATATTTAAAATGTAATTTTTTTATTCTTTCTTATTAATTATTATGAGATGATATGATATATGTTTGTGCAATATATTATTATATTTTGGTATTTAAAGACATAATGTATTATTAATTCATATGTAAGAAGTATTCAAAAATCAAGAGAATTTAACAAGTACAAGGTAAAATTATTAAAATACACTAATTTCCTAAAGCTCAAAGAATCTTATTTGCATATAGACCATTTGTATGTTGACAAATGTTGTCTTTGAATCTTCACTCCAAGACATAAAATCGACACATCTAAGGGTATGACCTAGGAGAACTTGAACTTAATCAAACAAATTCATTAAAGGTATCTATAGACACCTTAGTCCTTACAATTTTTATTATACTCAACAATCTAACATGACTTTATGCTTATAATACATACAAAGAATTAAGCCAATGACCTTGTCATCACTAGTGTACCTATTCATGCCACTATGAGAGACTATTATGTATACAGTCCCAAAATGCACTTTTGACCATATTTATTAATTAATTGAATATCATAATACAATATTTTTTTTTCAATTAATTAATAAATATGGTCAAAGGTACAATTTCCAAGATAGACGTTTTCTTATGAGAATATTAATACATGATTAGAATTAGCACGTATAGTCTTACTTATCTCATAATTCTTATTGTTTGTTATGTAATTAGACATTTTAAGATTTCAATTATTCATTTAGTATAAAGCTTTATATAAAAAATTGACACAATTTTAATCACTCACACTTAATATTTATATATTCTTTTAATAATTTTATTTTTATATATTTTTGAAATGGAGAGTAAATTATTCTTGATGTGGATTTTAAAATATTTTAAATATCTTTTAAATTTTTATTTTAACATTTTTAATTAAATAATATTAAATTACAATAAAATAAGCAACCAAGAAACCCGTCCTCCTTGTTAAGAAATATTTAGCCATGGTGGGGAAAATAAAAACTTCATTTATTTCCGTGTAGGGAAGGAGAAAGAAACAAAAGATGACGTCAACAACAGAAAGTGCCAAAAGGAGACGGACACGTCAACGGCCTTGAAATATTTTTATTATTTTTGAGATTCCTTTTCATTGAAAAGTAAACTTGGCAGACCGGGCATTTCTTTATTTATTAAACAACAAATTCATGAAAAGAAAAAATAGTATTTTTTTAATAATCACAAACTTTTATACATTCACATTATTCTTGTCGTAAGTTAGGTTTTATTCGTTGAAAGATAACTTGTGGTGGGGAACGCCGGCACAGGTAGCGGAGTTGGCTTGGGCCGTGGGTTTGCTCCCCATTGGTCTCGGGTTCGACTCCGCTCCTGGGTTTACCCGGTTGGGACTGGCTTGCCCGCTGTTGGGTCCCCCCGCAGGGGACTAGTCTCGCCCCCGCTCGCCCTTGGTACCCAAGATACGGGCTGCTGGGTCGCTGGGCGGGGTCGCGGGGATACCCTTGTCGTTAACAAAAAAAAAAAAAAAAACTTGTGGTGGGGAACATAATTATTATTACTAAATCACACACATCAAGTGATAGCGACGTTGAAATCTAGTTCACACTTAGGAGTTAGTGGATACATACTTTTACTTTAATTATTCTTATTCTTACTTTATTTCATCCAATGCTTCCAATGCACACCATATCTTTAATTATCATGAGGGGAAACTCCACTACCTTGCACTTTCTATCATTTCTTTTACTTTTATTTAGATTTTTGGGTGATATGGTTTAGTATATAAATGATTTATTCTTGTGTGAAAGTTTGGCAATTAATTTGAGTTTTGATTAAATTTAAAGATTATTCATTTTCTTTATATATTCTTTGTGTTTAGTTGAGGATCAACTATTTCGAGGCGTTTTATGTTGAAGATCGATTATGGATAGTAGATTGTCGCTCTAGACTGATATGCTAGGGGTAGAGAACATGAAAGAGACATTATTGAAAATATCATTTTCAACCTTCCTTTTGCATCTTATAACTATAATTGGAGAGTATGAGATACAACTCTATTATAATCTCTATAAGGGTTGGGGGTAGCTATAGTTGGTACATGTAGATGGGGTTGGGGTTGTCAGAAAAAGATAGGGTTGGGGACAACTATAATTATAGTTGGCACATATAGATGGGGTTGGATTGTCACAAAAAGATAGGGTTGGAGAAAACTATAACTATAGTTGACACATATAGATGTCGTTGGGGGATCTCATATCCCACATCTATCATGTCCATAACATATTTTTATATATGGAGTTCGGGGCATTTGATTTAGGTGAAAGTTCAAAGTTATGTCACACTTTTATAAATGAAATAATCAAATACTAATCTAAATTTTTAACTTGAATCACTATAAAATGATATATAAATTCTCAATTTTAATGATGTAAACTAATCAAATATAGAATTTCCTTTTGTGTATTTTATGTTTGTATTTTCTTAGAAAAAATAAAAAATTATTTGAATTTAGTTTTTTATAAAACTCACATTATAATTTAGTTCTAATAAAATGATGAAACATGAGGTTAAGTGGGACATCATTCTTTATATAGTAAAACTTTTAATTTTGTTTCAATTCTTTTTGTACATTTAGACCTTAAAACTTTAGGCATGGATTATTTTTTCAAATTTTGATAAATACATATTTAAATAAATCTAAAAATTTGTATCTACTAAAAACATAATTGTTTTGATGGGATGTCACTTTTATTTTAATTATTTATCCAAAATATGAAAAAATGTCATCTTGAAATGAAATCTTTTCTCTTGTGCATCATATTTTTTAATTATTTTAATAAACTTTAGTATTTTTCCTTGATAAGACAATCAACTTTATATGTTGGTGTTGATGACTTACTTTTAGTCCTCTCAGTGGTAAACTTTAGAGAGATTAATTATGATGGTGAACCATGGAGGAGAAATATCATTCTCTAGTCTTGGTCCTCTCAATGGTGAACCATTTGATGGATATTGCCCACCTTGTTTTCAAAAGCATTTTGTTTCATGATTTGTTTACTCATGTGAATGAATTTTGAGCTATAAATGTTATTTATAGAGGTATTATTTGAGGAGTGTCAAGGATGGTTTTGAAATATTCCCTTGTTATGGGAATAGATCTTTTGGTTTGATCTTCCTTCAATTTGAGAGGCTTACATCCTAGTTAGTCTATTGATACATTATGTATTTTGACCTTGGAATTAAATAGTTGGAAGTTGTGGAGGATTTTTTTATTTGTGGTTTTATGAAGGAGATCCCATTTATCACAACTTTAGCATATGGTGTTGTAGAAGGACACAGTACATGGTTTTTATTTGTAGGTTCTATCTATGGTATTGTGCTTCTTCTTGGAGGTTTATCTTCACATGAAATTAGAGTTGAGGATTGTATGGAGCCATTGTGATCACTTTGTTTGTGGTCAATTTTTTATTATTGTATTTCGTTATTTATTTTTGTGGTAATAGCATGGAGGCTCTTTAATATTTATCTTTCATAATGTGAAGAATTTAGGAGAGTTGTGGAGATTGGCCATGAGAGAGTTGTGTTGCAATGGTTTAGTTTAGAATTTTTTATATATCATTATGGATGTTCTGTGGTACTAGATGATATTGATGGCATTTTACACACCCTTCTTGTGTGTTATATTGTTGTATTTTTCCTTTGTTGGATGTTATCATTACACTACAATATTGAGGTTCTTCGAGACTTCTTTATATAGAATAGTGTATATATAGAGACTATGACTGTGAAATGGATTGGATATGTTGATGGAATAAGGTCTACTTGTTATGATGAGTATACAGGTTATTTGTGAGAAATGGTTAGTTAGATGTGTTAGTAACTAGTGGTGGTTACCATTCTAGCTATGGTGATTAATTCTTAGCAACTACTCATGCCTATTTGTTACCATTGGATTAGGTTTTTATGGTTGGATGTTGAATTGAGATAGGATTCATGCTTCTATGTGACATTTAGTGTGGCATATCTTTTGGATAGGATCTTATCTTTTGTGCATTGGCATGATAGAGGATGAGACAGTTCGTGTTTGAGATGGTGGTCACCTTGGTAACAATCCCACTAATGTATAACAATCCTCGGAGTACTTGGATTTTGTATGATATATATTTGCTATAAATATTATTCCCTTGGTGTTTTAAATCACATTTAACCCCTTATGCAATGTCTATAGCAAGTGGGAGAATGTTGGGAAAGGTGTGTTGTACACTTTGCATAATGCTTATAATGTAAAATTAATATTTAATTTTGGTGCATCTAAAGAATGTAGAGACACATGCATCACATGGGATAGCATTCTTGGAGACACTATGTATGTTCTATGTAACATTAGGATAAATATTTAATGTATGTCAAATCAAAAAAGTATTTAATATTAGAAAATATTAATACCAATTGGAAAAAATTATTGCCAAAAGTTGATGTGAGTATCATGGTTCTCTAAGCTCATGGTTTAGAGGTGCATGGCACCACTTGGTAGTTTTGTGCAAGCTTTTTTCTATAAAAGCAAGCACATAAGTACTTGTTGAGTTGTCTTGTGTAATTTTTGGCTCATTGGCTAAGGTTGGATTGAGTGTCTTTTGTAGGTCCATATATAAGGAGAGGAAGCATGGATTGGCATGTGTGGTTACATGATTCCCATTTGTTTATTCACATGGGGTGCAATTAGAGAGCTTTATTTTTCATAAGCCTTGCAAGGGGACTCTATAAGTTTATTGTAATATTTGTTAAAATGAGATAATACATTGAGTATGTGAGTGCTTTTGGAGGATGTAATTTTCCATTTTGAGGGTTTTTCTAGGGTACATCTAGTATAATTATAACGACGTGTTTTTGTATTCTTTTATCTTGTGAATTCTAAATGTTGATTTGCATACTTTTCTCTCTCGAGTTATGTGGAAATAGTTTACTATGGCTACGTGTTTCTTTTTAAAATTTACCTACTTTCCTTCATATTAGAGCACTTCAAGAAGATATGAGGCCTAAAGCACCACAAGTGGCACATCAAATTTATAGTACCTAAGTGTAAGGGTCTTGCTATCTATAGGCTTACAAATGATTCATAAAGGAATCAACTATACATGTGCCAAGGAAATAGGAAAAGAACAAAGGAATTATGAATGAAAGATCTAAAATTACTTCATCTTCAAAGGGTCCTCAAATTTTGGTACCATTGAAAGATAAAAATGCTAAACAAGTTCAAAATATACATGTAGAATTTCCTTGAAAGAAACGAAATCAATGACTAAGAAAAGACATAAAAATTGAACCTCTTTTAAGAATATTTACCAAGAGCACTATGTTGATGGTGATGAGAGATACCTAGTTGAGGATATGATGACCCAACATGAGGACATTGTGTTTCATGATTGGGATGAGGATGATCTTATGGGGAAAGATTCTTCCTACATTATTGGTTGAGATTTTAAGTTTTTTGTTTCATGTCCTTTTCTTTTTGCTTTTATGTTTGAATTTCTTCATGTTCTTAGTTAGAATGTGGAAGATGCAAAGAATTATTTTGTGGTGCATATTGAAACAACTATGAATATGTATTGTAATATTTATGTCACTTCTCTTTTATCTTCTCTATGTTTTCTTTTATGTTTCGCTATGGATTTGTGATGATACAAAATAATTAGTGATTAGCAACTGGCCCTCATCATATTGATTAAAAATATACTTGTCTTTGCGTTTTGACTCACTTTTTACTAAGTCATGTTTGTTGTGTTCACCCTTCATTGTAGCTTCTATTATCTTGTCATTTTTGAGCTTCTGCTTTGATATGCTTGTCTTTTTATACTCATTTCACCTATTATGTGTTTTGTTTACTTGTATGTCTTTCACGTGTTGTTTTTTTCATGATATATGTCATGTCTCCTCACTTGGAGCATCCCTTTTATGTTAACTTGTCTCTTTGAGGATCCTCTTATGCACAATATCACATGCTTAATTCACACATTATTACATGATCGTATTATACATTATACAGTTTGTCTATGCTTAGATGTTTTTTTCATCATCTTCATTATTATGACTTGATCCTTATCGTCAACATTGAGGGTGTATTGTTGTATCTTATTACATATGCTTTCATGTTTATATCTTGATTATATTATCTTGTGGTTCTTACATGATGATCTCCATGACACCTGTTGCATAATTATTGAGCTTTACATGATCATATCTTTTACATGTTACTTTTTCTTCTCTCCTCTAATTCCTTGCATCTTTTGTATGCAACCAATTGAAATTGGGGCATATAAGAGCATTAATATTATTTAATGATTATGATTATAATGACCATCTCATGTTTATAATGGCTACTTTGCAGCCCCATGTCACTTTACATTTGTTGCATACGAACCTTTGTGACCATATCTCCTTTTATTTTGCTTTTATTTCCTTGACACTATCAAGTAGTTGTTCATAACTATTTCAAATTGCTATTAGATGCTACTCATGGAAATTTATGCTTTTGAGTTCAATGATGATCATTCTTTACAAAGAGAATATGTGTAATCTTTATTTGTATCTATATTCTTTTAACAAATACATGTTAATCAATGATAACAAGTTTCCACAATCCATATTGATAGTTGTTAATTGATTTCTGGATTCGATTGTGTGATTAGTTTTTGCGTCAACATTTCAGATCACACTTTGTGATCCATCATAAGGATAGAAGAGAGCATAAGGAGTAAAAAATGAGTAGTTGTAGACTCAACTGTAAGGCATAAAAAGGTTTGAGAGAGGGAGGAGAGAGAAAGGTAGGCACAAGAATAAGACACTAAAATTAAAGAGAATAAGAAAGAACAAGAAAAAATCAAAATCAAAATTAGAAAAAGTTAAATAATCTTATCAAGTATTAAATAATTGAGAACAAAGAGAACAAAAAGTAAAAACACAAAATAAATAATCTTATCTTGCATTAAATTCAAACTACAAAAAGAGAACAAAAAATCAATACAAGACTTAAAAAATATTATCTTGTATTAAATTCAAACTTCAGAAAGAACACAAAGTCAATACAAGAAATAAAAAATCTAACAATTTGAAGAAAGTAAGAAAATGGAAAATAAAATAAAACAAGATAAACCAAAAATATCAAAACTAGAAAAAATTCAAGATCACAAGATATAAAAAGAAAACAAGAAAAATCCAACAAGAACAAAAAGTCAATACAAGAATTAGAATTAAAAAATCTAGCAATTTAAAGAAAGTAAGAAAATGGAAAATAAAAGAAAATAAGATAAACCAATAAAAATCAAAACTAGAAAAAATTCAAGTTCACAAGATATAAAAAGAAAACTAGAAAAAATAAAGAGCCAACTACTTAGTTGGAAGAGCATAGTGCCGACATCAAGCATGAACAGGTGTTCAAATTGTTGGTATTTGTCATTGATGTCATTGATCAGTTTGGTATTCTTACCTTCAACTTATCCTTTGTTCCGACAACAGTGTTACCAGCATAAGTTTTGGTATGGACCTATTAAGTATAGTGTGGGATATCTTTTTGCATCTATGCCAACATCGCCAACATCTTGTGTAGTGTGTTCAACCGACTCTATCTCTGATGCAGGTTGACTAAGTAGATATGCAGATCCGGTATTTATACATATATGAAGCGGCATAAACAAATACATGTTAAGTTATGATGTGATATGATATGATAAGTGATAGTGATCAGTTGTGTTACATCCCTCACATTGAGACTATATGTTTGGTTATGTATTTTGAATGCAATGTTAGTTGCAAGTAACTGTTTTCATGTGAATGAGAATTGAGAATAAAATAGTTGTTTTATCTATCGTAACTGTAATGTAAATGATCTTTTTATATGCAATTGAATTTCTTGTTCATGCGAAAATGAATGTGATCATGAGATTATATTTAAAATATATATATATATATATATATATATATAAACCCTTTTAATTTTTTGAAGAGATTTTAATTGATTAATAAATAATATAATTAAATATTATTAACTTGGAAGAGGAGCAATCGATATCGAATATCAAATTAAATTTGGAAATATTAATCTTGGCATCGAATATTTCTTTAATTCAAATTTGATTAGCAAGAGTTGGCGTCGGGCATTGTGGCGGGGTTTGGCAGCTCATCACCCGCGTTTGGGAAACGCCCAAGATGGGGCAGATTGAAAGTTTCTTGAAATGGTTGGGAGGACTCGAGCTTCCTTAAGAAAATTATGTTTTGATTGTGGGGGCAACTCTAGGAAAATAATCGGGCTATGAATGCGACGGATATCAGGGCTGTGACGGGAATGGTCGGGCTGTGAATGCGACGGATACCACGGCTGCGACCAAGGACGGCTACCAGGGCTATGACCAGGGCTTCTGAAGACGCATTGTGGGGCTGCGACCAGGGCTGCAGCCAGGGCTACGGGGTCGGCGATTGCTTTCCAGACTCGGGGCGTGGGGCCTGTGGGGCTTGTGTAGGAAAAAGCGGGCACAGAAAGACAAAGCAGGGGCAGATTCGAGAAAGGACAAAGTGGGAAAGGGGGCTACGTCCAAACAGGTCTTTGTCACTTTCTCCACCTCTTCAGCTTTTCATTATTTTATTGTTTTATACCTGTTTGTCTCCTTTCATCCATACAACAACTGGCATACCCACATAAACTGGTAACCTCAGAACAATCAGACAATTATTCACCGCATGAGAGTAAACAGGGGGATTATGGGGGATAACCGAGGTCTGGCATATCAGGATGTTGAGGCAGGGGGCCCTCTAACATCGGTTTCAAACACAGTTCCAAAACAAATGGGGGCACTAGAGTGCATTTCGGGTAATAACATAGCAGGAAAACCACAGGTGCAACTATATGACCTATTGAATCTTCTAGCTAAAGGAGGTCTAAGGTTTTCAGAGTTTCACACTCCTCATGGATCAAACGGGTGGACCACTATTCGAGATGGGGGTTTGGCAACCTTGTTGGCCCCGCTGCTAGCAAGGTCGTCTTTATCAAGTATTTTGAATCTTATGAACGCGGAAGAAGGGTTGATTTTCGTAAATGCGAAACAATACAACGGGATTTTAAGGCGCAGGTTGGCTATGAAAAGGAAACTGAAACAAAATCAAAAGAAAAACTTCACTTTGATTTTACCTAAGGTCTGTAACAGCAAGGCAGGTACATCTAAGGTGGTATCCAAGAAAGAAGAGCAAACAAACCAAGCTGAACATACAAGTAATGGGAAGGTAATAGGTAGTTCAGTGAACCACGAATCAAACACAGGTATGGTGGGTGGGACCATGGGCAAAGTGGAAGAGTCCATTATAAACAAGACTGTCATTGAAAAGGCATCTCAGGAAATCTACAGTCCCACGTCCTCACCGCTGCTATGGTCATCAGAACTATACGTAGAAGAGCTCATGAGGCTGAAAAGTAGACTTGATGATCTAGAAACAAAGGGGAGGTACGAAGATAGCATATTTAAAATAATTATTGAAGCAAACAGTAGGCTGGAAAAGGATAATAAAATGATGCAAGATCAAATTTTAAATCTGCAAGTTAACATGGAGAAGGGGCAGCAAGAATTGACCACCCTAAGGCAAGAGTTAGACCAATTAAAAACAACAAAAAACGAGAAATCAGCGGTAGAGGGAGGAGAAAATATAATGGAGTTAAAGGAGATCCAAACAGCATTAGCAGACTTGGAGGTAAAAGAGAATCAGTTAAGGGTACACATAGAAGAGGCCAAATCTTGGTCACAAACGGTGAGTGGATCATCAAACGAGCAAAAAGGAATTATTGAACAACAAGTTAAAAGACAGTTAAGAGAAGAAAAAGATAAACAAAGCAGGGTTACAAACATTATCATTAAAGGTTTGAAGGACTTCGGGGAGAAGGAGAGAATCGACATTCTAACAAGGGAATTCCTTAAAGATAAGCTGCAATGGACAGGGCATATTCAGCAAGCTAGTAGAATTGGGAGAAGGATAGATGGAGGAAGAGATAGGCATGTAAGAGTCACTTTGAGAAATTTAGAAGATAAAAATAAGATCCTAAAAAACAGGGGGTTACTCAAAGGCACACATATTTATTTAGATGAAGATTTGACTTTCGAGCAACAAGAAGAACAAAGGAAGGAATGGGAGAAGGTAAAAACAGCAAGAAATGAAGGCAAATGGGCTTGGTTGAAGAACGGGAAAGCCCAAATTAGTGAGCGTTTCTCAAACAAGAAATAGGATTTAAGGGCCCCACAGGACTACCTACATGTTGTAAGCTGGAATTGTAGAGGATATCCATGGAGAAGAGGACCTGGTTTGGGGCCCATAGCAAAAGGGAAAGATATTATCATTCTTACGGAAACGCATGAACATGAGGGCTGCAAAATTCCGGATTTCGAAGGGTATAAGAAAGTTTCAGTGTGGAACGAAGGAAATGAAATAGGTAAAGGTCATGGAGGGGTTGCAGTGCTAATAGCTGAGAAGTGGCAGGGAATTGTTGAGTGTGTAAAAGAAGACATAAATAAACAATACATATGGCTGCAAATAACTGAAAAAGGGGTAACTTTTAGTCTAGCTGCTTGCTACTTTGCTCCTAAAAATTCAAAGTTTTATAAGAAGCGGAATTTAGACAATGAAGATCCGTATGCATCACTAAAAAAAGATATCTCTACTTTTAACATTCTTGGAGATGTGGTTTTAATGGGTGACTTTAATGCAAGGACAGCTAATAATCAGTCTCTTCAGTTGAGCAGTGAAGCAAAAGGGGAGAACAATCCTTTATGGTTGGAGGAAGGTGGTGGTTTCCATTGGGAAAGAACAACTCAAGATGATAATGGCACTGTGAATTCATTTGGGACTGAATTACTTGGGCTTTGTAGTTTGTTTGGCATGGTTATTTGCAACGGGGTGAGAAATTGGCCGACATCTGGGGGAGTCACGTGCAAGACCTACAACGGTCAAAGTGTGGTTGACTACGTGGTTTGCTCTCAAAGTTTTGGTTCTAGGCTGTTGGAGTTTGACATAGAGGACTGTCCTATTGAGATGAATTCTGACCACTTACCCCTTCGGGTTAAGCTTCGTGTTTCTACTATCAATCAGCACAACAAGCAAGTTCAACACATGCAAAAAAAAGACCTTCCCAAGGGTAAAATCCTCATAAATCAGGAAAATAAAGAAATATTTAATGTTGTTCTTAGACAGCAGTTCCATGATTTGAAGAATGAGGGAGAGATTAACTCTGTTAAAGAGGCTGATGCCCATATTCACAGTAGTTTGCTGATCCTGATAATCCACAAAGCATTAAATGCATGCAAAAGGTCTTTTCCCAAGGTGAGGGCTGCAAACACATTTCCGAAAAATCCGTGGTATGATGATGAGTGCAAGGCAGCCAAGAGATCGCTAAAGGAGTGTGATATGGACAAAGAATACAAGAAAAAATATGTAAAATTAGTGCAATCCAAAAAAATGGAATACGTTAATGAAAGAAGGAAGGAGCTAATCTCACTTGGGAAGCAGAATCCTAAAGGCTTTTGGAGGGAACTGCAGCAAAAGAAAGAGAAGGTGGAGAACAATATCACAGATGCACAATGGTTAGAGTATGCTAGGCTCCTTTATGAGCGGGTCCATGAGAAAAGCATCCCTCTAGTTGTCAACACATCAACGGAACTATTCACCGTGGATGATATTAAACAGGGAATAAAGAAGTTAGCAAGTGGGAAAGCACAGGACATAGATGGGATTCAGGCTGAATTTCTAAAGTGGGGGATTGAAACTCTTGCTCCTTTCATAACAAGAATTTTCAACAATGTCAATCAGGAAGGCTTTCCTGTGGAGTGGACTACCAGTGTGGTCATTCCTTTGTTTAAAAGTGGTGATATCAATAGCCCATCTAACTATCGCACAATTATGGTTAATCCTATCTTTGGCAAACTCTTTGGGAGCATGGTTGAGCGTAGGATCAGCATTTGGGCAGAAAATGAGGGCAAAAGGGCAAAGGGGCAGGCAGGCTTCAGATCTAGGCACTCTACCATTGATCACTGCATCACCCTTAGGCACTTGATTGAGAAGATTTGGGACTGCCAAGGTGAGGAAGCTTATTGCTGTTTCGTTGACTTCATGAAAGCTTTTGACACGGTGCCTAGGGACAAACTGTGGAATAGGATGGAAGAATTAGGCATTCCAAATATTTTTAGAGCAGCTGTTCACAGGTTATATGAGAAGGTTAATGCTAAAATCAGAACAAGTGAGGGTATGTCAGAATGTTTTGGCAGCGACATTGGGGTTAAGCAAGGCTGCCCTTTATCTCCCACGCTTTTTGGGCTCTACATTGATAAGTTGGAAGCTTGGTTAAGCAAGGATGGAGGGGACGGTATCCAATTAGCAGGTTATGTAGTGAAATTACTTCTGTATGCTGACGATCTTATTTTGATTTCAAAAACAGCTCATGGGTTAAGAGAACATTTGAAAGCTTTAGAACACTTCTGTCAGGAAGTGGGAATGCAAGTGAACACCACCAAAACCAAAATCATGATTTTCTCTTTGAATAGAAAAGAAAAACAACACATCTTTCTTTTTGAAGGTAGTCCACTCGATATAGTGAAAGAATACAAGTATCTTGGGATTGATTTTCACCATAAGCTCAGCTGGGAGACCTGTCGGGCGAAAAGGATACAGGGAGGGTGGAAGGCCTTTTTCCTGCTGCAAAACAGATGTAGGAAAGCGGAACTTTGGGATTGGAAAACCAAGAAAACTCTTTTTGGTTTACTTGTCACGCCAGTTGTACTTTATGGGTGTGAAGTGTGGGGAAGCAATATGTCAAATTGCAGCTGGAGACAAATTGAAAGAATCCAAAAACACCTAATAACAAGCAATCTCAAAGTTAAGGCCACGGTCCCATATGAAATTCTTTTAGCTGAAGCGGGGGCTTTTCCCTTGGAGGCATCGGCGATAACTCGGTTGATAAGTTATCTAAAGAAGATTGAAAACATGGACAACCACCGGTGGCCCAAAGCGGTTATGGAGGAGGTGCTAAACCGTAGAAAGAAAACTTGGATGAAGCAGAACAACAAGTGGCTGAACAAGTGGGACATCAATTTGCAAGAGTGTCCCAACACCAATAGTGAAATAAAAGATTACGTGAAGGAAAAATTTAGGACTGCCATGTGGTCAAATCAGATTGGGCGAAAAAAAGCATACTACATCAAAGAGTTTAACCCGACAAAGGATCATGGTGAAAAAATGTATTTAGGGGCTGCTATTAAAGGGAAAGCGAGGGTGTTAATAGCACAGATGAGGACAGGATCACATCATCTTAGGTGCGAGACCGGTAGATGGAAGTCTCCTAAGGAAACGTGGGAAGAAAGAACCTGCATATTCTGCAATAAGGGGGTGGTTGAGACAGAGCGACACTTCTTCTTGGAATGCATTGCTTATGAAGACATCCGTAAACAATATGCAATTAGTTTGGGTATGGATGATATGCAGCAGTTATTCGAGGAGGATAAGATCAACCAGACGGCCAGCCTTCTAGTCAAAATCAATAGTAGGAGATCTGATTTAGAAAAAAGCATGAAAGAAAATTAAGTTTGGGTCTTGGTCCCATAGACTGTTTAGTCTCGTGGACGTCATTAAAATCTTTCATTCATTCATTCTTTCAATTTATCATCTTGGCTTCTACTCGTATTTTTTTTCTCTTGGTCGAGCCTTGTTCTAGAAGGGCAATCACAATTCTCTATTTCTTTTTCACTCAACTCAACTTCCATAATTTTCTTTCGCCTGAGTAAACTCTCATTCTTTGTATCTTGAGCTTTCTCTTCGTTTTCCATCATATATCATCTATGTTGGCGTTATCTTAATTTTATTATCTGAAGATCAAACCTTTGGAGCCATGTGAAGGAGTTTTGAGATTTTGTTGCCTAACTCTAATCCGTCAGAGTGGTGTTGAGTTTTATTTTTGGCATTCCATCTTTGTTCCTTTTCTCAGCTGGAAGCGTCGGCGTTCTTTGGTTGTCGAAGTAGCAGAGCTAAGAGTTGAATTTCTCAAGTTTCGAATTCATTATCTTCAGTCAAGCAAGTAACGAGTTTTTCCTTCAATGTATTGATATCGATGTTTGATACTTGTGCAATTTCTGTGTTGGCTATCAATCTGGTTATGGTTTTCCAGTTTGAAAACATTCCTCTCTTAAGTGCATTAGACTTGTTGCGAATTGCATTTCCCAATATTGCATAATATATGGAACAATGTAGTTGCAAATGAGTTTCATACCAATCTGGGTTCTCTCGTTGATCTCATCAGTTGATACCATGTTTCTCACATTTATTCCTCTGTCCTCAATGTCGACCCTGAAGTCAATCTTTCAATCAATTATATTTATGTTTCCTCTGTCGGTTGCGGGCTTAAATTGAAATCTTGATCCTTTGTAAAGGAACCTGAAATGGTTTTGGATTTCTTATTCTTTTCCATGTTGTGATCAAACCTTGTCTGAGTATTTGAAGATTTTGTTGGGTTTATAATTTGAAATAACTCTGAATTAGTGGGATCTGAGGGAAACAAACTAAAATTTCCAGTCAATCTCAATCTAATCAGCAAACTAAATCTTGACCTAGTTCTCATTCTTCCTGTTGTTCGGAGTTCTTCTGAATATATATAAATTATTATTATTGAGATCTTGAAATCCTCTCATATTCAAATGCATTCACTTGATGATTAAGATATAATCTTGAACAAAAGGGAATTGACAAACAAACTTGCTAATGTAAAATTTGACCTTGATCTAAGTATTATCATGTCAAGCAAGGGTGAGAGTCTTGACGGCATAGGAGTGCCAAAAATATTGGCACAGGAGTGTCAGTATTATTAAACTCCTTGGCCAAGGTACGATGCTAGATTCAGCATCTGTCAGCTTTCAAGTACCAAATATACCACTGATCAGAGTGACCTTTCTATAAGTTGGGAGGTACCCTTAGTACAGTCGATCAGGAGGTATAGATCCTTGACACCAGGCTCAGAGGCATGATAATAATTTGATCCATGTTGATTATCCTCGTGAAGGGTCGGGTTCTTCAGTTGAAGAAACTCAGGGGACTAGTAGATCTTGGCTGGATGGAAAAGCCCTTGATGATGTTTCTCCTTCTCTCAATGATAAAGTTGTTCAAGCAATTCATCATGATGGTGATGTCAAATTGTAATTCTAGGTACATGCATTCGTCAATTTAAGATTACTATTAATGCTGCAATAAATGTTATTTTCTTTAAGTTAATTGTTTGTATGTAAAAGACTGCAGTTGATTAGTTAGACAGTTACTTGATTCATTCAGCTGAAATGAAAGATCTGAAATTAGTTAATGAATATTAAGAAGCTATTTCTTTCCTCAGTTCGTTAATTGGTTAATGGGAATCCTAGATGGATTAGTTAGTTAGTTATTTCTGAATGAATTTTGGCAGTTAGTTTTCCATTTCTTAAACCATAGAATGACAGTTGTTACATTTGTTTCATAGATGTAGTAATTGTTCGTTACTTACTGGAAGCAAAGAAAAGTAGTTATTATCCTTCTATATATTTTTATTATATGTTTACAGTTAATAGTTTTCCTTTCAGCAGGAAATGGAAGTTTAAAAGTTAGTTGATGAGTTGTATGATGTAACGACATTGGAATTGATTTTATTTTCCATCTAACTGCAAAGGAAACCCTAGTTTGACAGTTATTTAGTTATTGATCTTCCATGAATCGGTTGGTGGAAACAGTCAGTTGTTTCAATTTAGCTGAAACTGAAAACTTAGATGTTAGTTGAAATTTAAATTGATTCAATTGAAATTGATTTCGAAACTCTTGAAAGAAAACATGTTAGTTATATTCAACAGAAAATTGGTAGTTAATAACAGAAGATGAGTTTGAGTTGTTACAAGTTGATGTATAGTGTGAACTGGTATATATGTGCTATAGTAGTATAGTGTAGAGTTTTGAAGATCTTTGTGCTTCAGCAAGAACTATATTCATGCATTTGCAGATGTAATTATAGCAATTCAATTTTGTAATATATACTTCGGTTGTAAGTCGTCTCTCAGTTGTAATAGTTGGTTTTTGTATCTAGGGAAGTGAGCCCACCAGCAGTGAGCCACCATGTATTTTGTAACCGGTTACTTAATACTTGAGAGTTAATCCTCTCTATGGTTTTTCCCATCTTGGGTTTCCAAGTAAAAATCTTGGTGTTATGTGGTGTTGTGTTAGATTGTTTTTTGTTTAGAAATTTTAATTATGTTATGTGGATAGCTATTTAAAGGTTTTAATATTTTTAGAGGAATATTGATTCACCTCTCCCCTCTCAGTATTTCGGATGTTCAGCAATTGGTATCAAAGCCAGATCCTTTAGAAGATTATAACAGCTCAAAGGAGATCTGGAAGGTTGAACATATGATACCCAGATCTACCATGGATCATAAAGAATTCATGCCCATCCTTGAAGATCTTGAAACTATTGAAGATGAAAATAAGGAACTCTCAGAAAATATTCAAATGGAAAATGATTACATCCATAAACTGAAAGATCAGATCCGAAAATTCAAGCTAAGGCATAAGGAGGTCAGTAATGAACTAAAGTTAGCAAATAGTATTATCCTTGACTTGAAAGCTAAGAGTGAAGAAGATGAAAAGACCAAGGAACATATGAATAAAGTAATCAAGAACAAATCTGATGAATGCAAGAAGTTGGAACAAGAAGTTGTATTTCTCAAATCAGATTTAGAAGAATCAAAGAAGCAAGAGGCAAAATACAAAGCAAGTTCGGAAAAGCTTGATGAAATATTAGCAGCTTAAGTATCACCGAAAAACAAGAAAGGCTTAGGTTGTGAAATTGGCAAATGCTCACATAGTAAACTCAATGAAATGAAGGAACCTAAATCGGTAAAAGAAGCTAAAACTGAATCCGATAAAGTCTCCGGCAAAGCAACAAGTAAGTAGGAAACCCTTCTCTTTTAATGTTCATTGTTTTAATTGTAATAAATTAGGTCATAAAGCATAAATTGTAGGAATAATATGAATCAAAAAGCTAGATCTTACTCTGGTAGATGTTATAATTGCAATGGTTGTGTTCACAATGCTAATCAATGTAGGAAACCAAATAGAAACAATTATTTCAGTGGTTATTGTTATACATGTTATGCATATGGACATAAGGCTAACCAATGTAGGTTAGGACAAAAGAAGAAAACCAACAGGTGATACAATTGCAATAAAATTGGACACATTGCAAGATTCTGCAAAACTGATGTAGTCAAGCCAACCGAACCAACGAAGAAAATTGATAAGGAAGAAGTTAAGGCCAAAATGAAGATCTGGAGAAAGAAAGAAGATAATGGATCTAGCTCCGGTGTAGGCATCTATTCCGGTAATTAGTTGCCTCCGGCTATTGCCTGGGAGAGAAGGAAAAACAGTGGACAAGCAACTTGCAAACATCCGGTAAAGTCACATCCATCTGATGAATAAGGAATCATGAAAGGAGTTATGGCACATTTAATGCAAAAAAAAGTGCATTTATTATGAAGCCAGCATAAAATTAAAATTAACATGTCATTTTGATCACTCAAGCGAAAGGGTTACAAGGAGCTAAGGAGAAGAAAGAATCAAACTTGCATCCTAGGGTTTGTGCATCTACAAGAGGTATTTTTCTCAAGTCTTGCTATTTCTCTGTGGTTATAGTTATGGCTACTCCTTTGGTCAATGTGGCATCTCAGCCTCATCATGAATTCAAGAAGTATCTAGATATATCAATTGAAAATGATATGGCTAGTTGTTTATCAAAAATCCCACACAGAGTCATTCCTTTGGAAGATGTTAGGGTTTACATACATTCGAAGCTCAAAGAGTTTAATCATAGTAGATTAGTTAATGTGTGGATAAATGAGCTCAATGGTGATGATTTCAATGTCAAACATGAATACAAGGTTTTGGTGGAAAAGAAGTTGCATGTCTGGAACGATTTCCCATGTTTTTGTTTTGATGATAAATGGGTACGAATGGCTATGAGAAGATTCCATGACACATTCTTGTGGTTAGATGAAGCTCATCTGATCAGCAAATAAGTAATGAAGGTTGTTATTGGGTTGAATAACATTGGCATTCTTTTGATACCAAAGGCAGTCAAGAACAAGGAAGTTGAAAACCTAACTCGGGCCATTTTTTACAGCAGGTCTCTGGCAGTTCATACTGTTACAAATACAACTATGAGGTATATTGCCTAGATCATTGGAAAAAAAATCTACTACACCAACAGAGATAACTCCATCTCAGCAACTATTGTCTACATTGCATATGATATGGTGGTAAATGGAGTGGACTACGACTTATGCGAGCTCATCAAAGAGCAGTTTCTTGAGAATCTAAATCAGTGCAAACGAAGCAAGAAGAAGGTCACATTCTAGTATGGAACCCTTGCACTCTGTTTACTATTCTACTTCATGCGTGAAGTGCCTGGTCTTTGTTCAGAAGTGTGGTCGTCTAAGAAACCAGTTGCTCACCAAATTGTTGAACGAATGAGGAGGTATGCTAATACTATTGCACAAGAAATGGCATTTACTTCATTTTTCTCTTTATTACAGTATAAGATGCACAACCAGGATAGAATCCCTAAATCTGTAGTCACCAATTATAAGGATGATATCACATTCATAGTCACAGTTGAAAAATGTGTAATGAAAGTTGTTGTACCAAGAACTCAATGGATACCCGAATTGGGGTATGAAGTATCAGAAGAATATGTGGAATGTCTTGCAAAAGTTTTGTTAGAAATTCTGATAGACATCTCTCAGAAGAGGTTTGGCATAGCAAAAGAAAAGATCAAAGAAATCTGGAAAGAGCATATCTCAAAGGAAATCAATAAGAAAGTATAGAAGACTCTGAAAGAGATCAAGGAAGAAGGAGGTTTGCCAGAGGAAGGTCTTGTAGCACTCAAAATAATTACTCAAAGTACAACCGGTAGCTCATCTAGTACCTCCACAAAAGCAGTTGAGCCCTCAAGAGAAATGGAGGGTCCATTTGGTAAGAGGAAGAAATGTCTTCCTCCGCCTACTTCAAGCAAGAAGGCAAAAGAAGTGAAAGCCACTAAGGCTATTCTTACTATTGAAGAATCTAAAATAGAATCAAACCCAGATAAGTACCAAATTAAGGTACGGGAGAAGAAATCCAAAAAGGTAACTCATGATCCTCCTGATGTAGATACTTCATTTGAACTACTTGTAGATGGAAACACTAAAGAGGTTGGTGATTTGTAAAACTCTGCTACTTCCAAAGGAAAAGAAAACATAACACAAGCATTTGTTTTGTACTATTCAAGATTAGATGGGAACATAGATAATTTCAAAGAGGATATTATTGATAGTCTCTAAGTTGGTCTAAATACAATCCGAGCAAATGCTAGGCAAATAGATAAGGACATTGTTAATGAAGCTATTTCCATTGTTTCTAAACTTGTAAAAGAGGAAGACTTAGCAAGTTTTAAGGAACTCAGTCGGTCAGGATTGAGAACAAACAAAAGGGAACATACCCTTATGGAGAACAAAGAAGTTGGAGATAAATTGAAAGTAGGTGTCATTGTCAAGCTTACAAACATGGCAAGAAATCTTGGGATGTTGATCGGTGATGGTTCTGCTCCATCATTTGTTTCCCCCACATGCTCTCATGAGGAATTGGATATTGAAAACATTGCAAATACTGTACCAGAATACACTGATGCAGAAGTATACAATCTTGATATGAATCCTCCGAAAATTGAACACGCCCATTCTCTAGATCAAGATTATGCTCTGGTGAATGCAGAAGAAGAACAAGAAAAAGAAGATGAAAAAGAAGAAGAGAGAATTGAAAAGGAAGGAGAGGAAATTGGAAGAAAAGGAGAAGAGATATCGGCAAAGGAAATTGATATCGAAAAGAAGGAAGAAAACACAAAGAAAGAAAAAGGTGAAGAACCGATAGTAGGGATAGCTGAGAAAAGAGAAGAAATTGCTAGCATCTGCACTGGTACCTGTTCTGATGATGCTTTGAAGAGTTTACTTGCTTCACCGCTTATGATCCGAACTATCACCTCTTCCAAGATAAATCTTGACATTGAGAAGATTAATCCTTTTCAGAAATTTCAAGTTGTTGAATCCATTCAAGCCTCGGCCAAAATTGGTGTGCTTAGGGAATTGGAAGAAAAAGATAATTTGATTGAGGAGGCTATTGCTGCTCTCCAAAGTATTATTCTAGAATGTAATATAGATCAGTCTGGAAGCAATACAGATAAGTGCAAAACACTCGTCAAAGCTATGAAGGACTTCTTTGCCTGTATAGATGAAAAGCTTCATAGGGAAAAGGAAGTTGAAAGGAATAAGCTCTTGCAGGAATTAAAAGATTGATGTGCAAATGCCTTCTCCAATCTTCATTAGCTAATCAAGCAAGGTCAAGACCTTCTTAAGGAAGGAAAATCCTTGTATTTGTACAGCCTATAGTGGTTGGATGCCACAACCTCTATCAGAAAAGAGCTTGACTCAATTAAGTCAATGATCCAGAAGGTACACCATTCTTTCAAGTTATCTGAAGACTTGTTCGGTTATGGGAGATCCTCAATTGAGGAACTACACAAAAGGTACTTCGAACTGCAACAACAATGGGACATCATTCTACCCTTAGGCAATCTCTGGGAGATGTGTGTAGACAACATTTCACTGATGAATTGTGCCCTCCTGAAGGCACAATTGGCTACCCTCTTTGATCCTTACTCAATTGAAGATGGAGAATCTCTACTTGCTTCCATTCAATTTCATGCACAGCTTCTAACCAAAGCAATTTTATAGTGGAATGATAATAAAGGTAAGTGGGTCACCCATCTTCAGAAAATCAAGCAGTCTTTCTCCGGTAGCACGTTAGGTGCATCCTAAATGTGTTTCACCATGTACCCCTTGTTCATTGATTTCAAAAGGGGGAGAAAATAGAAGAAATGTTTTTGAGAATCAGAGATAGTCATCATAGGGGAAGTTTTGGAGTTTTTTTTTTTTCAAGTTTTGGCATTCTGGAATTTTGTTTGTCATCAATGACAAAGGGGGATATTGTTGATATTTGTCATTGATGTCATTGATCGGTCTAGTATTCTTACCTTTGGCTTATCCTTTGTTCTGGCAACGATGTTATAGGCATAATTTTTGGTCCGGCCCTATTTGGTATAGCGTGGGATATCTTTTTGCATCTATGCTGACATTGCCAACATCTTGTGTAGCATGTTCACCCGACTCTATCTCCGATGCAAGTTGACTAAGTAGATATGTAGATCCAGTATTTATATATATATATATGAAGTGGCATAAACAAATACATGTTAAGTTATGATGTGATATGATATGATAAGTGATAGTGATCAGTTGATGTATAGTGTGAACTGATATATGTGCTATAGTAGTATAGTGTAGAGTTTTGAAGATCTTTGTGCTTCAACAAGAACTGTATTCATGCATTTGTAGATGCAATTATAGTAGTTCAATTTTGTAATATATACTCCAGCTATAAGTCGTCTCTCAGCTGTAATAGTTGGTTTTTGCATCTAGGGCAGTGAGCTCACCGGTAGTGAGCCACCCTATATTTTGTAACCAGTTACTTAATACTTGAGAGTTAACCCTCTTCGTGGTTTTTCCCATCTTGGGTTTCCACATAAAAATATTGGTGTTATGTGGTGGTGTTAGATTTTTTTTGTTTGGAAGTTCTAATTATGTTATGTGGACAGCTATTTAAAGGTTTTAATATTTTTAGAGGAATACTGATTCACCCCTCCCCTCTCAGTATTCTGGATGTTCAACACAAATCTACTCTTGCGGACCACTCCTCCTCGACCAAGCATCATACTTGTTTAGAAGATACTCAAATCTTGTGCAAGAAAGAAAACTTCTTTAAAAGGAAGCTCATTGAGATTAATAATCACCCCTTGAACCATAATCGAGATGAGGGATGGAGATTAAGCCGATCCTGGTACCCCTTATTATCCTCTCATAGATCCCACCTTGTTCTGTCCTCTCGCTAATTTTTTGTTTGCTTCCTTTTTTTCTTCTCTCTTCGTCCAATTGTCCTAGATCCTTGCCCTCTTCTTTGTCTGTCTTTTTCCTCGTTCCCCTTGGTTATTTCTTTTGGTCTTTGCCTTGTTGTTGTGTTGATTTCCTTTATTTAATTGGTCTTTCCTATATGGTTCGTCTTTGTCTGATTGATTATTATTTTGTTGTTTTCTTTGTTCGTCCTTTCCTCATGTTCTTTTCTTTTTGTCATCGTGGTCTTCTCTTGTTGCCTGTTTTGGTCTCTTTTGTGTTTTTTAGGTTTGCTTTTTCTTTTTTAGTGCCTTGTAGGCACTATTTCCTTGTTGCTTCTTTGTGTTGCTTAGCTTTTTTTGCTTTGCTTAGCTTTTTTTGCTTTGCTTTCCTTTGGTTTTAGTCGTTGTATTAATTCTTTTATGGTTTATTTTTAGTATAATTTTCATTGTTCTTTTTTCTTGTATTTGGTTCCTCCTCTTCTCAATTAATAAGTTCTTAATTAGCTTCTTGTTTCAATTATTTTATTATATTCTTTAATTATTTTATTTGTTGTTTTCTTTTCTATTTTTCTCCCTAATTTGTTTCTTGTTTTCTTATTTATTTTGTTCTTTAATCTTTTCTAGTTTTCTCAACGTTGATTATTTTTACTTATAGGAATTGTTGAATTTTTTTTCATTTTGTATTAAATTTCTTTTATTATTATTTAGCTATTTTCATTATTATTATATAGTACTACATAATATTAATATTTCATTAATATTATATAGTACTACATAATATGAATATTTCATTAATATTATATAGTACTATATAATATTAATTTCTCTTTAATTCTATTTAGTGCTAATTAATAGCAATTAATCAATTGGTATTATTTTTACTATATAGTACTATATATTTTTTATTTATTCATTTCACCAACTTCTATGTCTAACTAAGTAGTTGGCTCTTTATTTTTTTTAGTTTTCTTTTTATATCTTGTGATCTTGATTTTTTTCTAGTTTTGATTTTTATTGGTTTATCTTATTTTCTTTTATTTTCCATTTTCTTACTTTCTTTAAATTGTTATATTTTTTAATTCTAATTCTTGTATTGACTTTTTGTACTTCTTGTATTTTTCTTGTTTTCTTTTTATATCTTGTGATCTTGATTTTTTTCTAGTTTTGTTTTTTTTGGTTTATCTTATTTTCCATTTTCTTACTTTCTTCAAATTGTTAGATTTTTTAATTCTTGTATTGACTTTGTGTTCTTTTTGAAGTTTGAATTTAATACAAGATAATATTTTTCAAGTCTTGTATTGATTTTTGTTCTCTTTTTCTAGTTTGAATTTAATGCAAGATAAGATTATTTATTTCTTGTTTAGACTTTTTGTTCTCTTTGTTCTCAATTATTTAATACTTGATAAGATTATTTAACTTTTTCTAGTTTTGATTTTGATTTTTTTTTGTTCTTTCTTATTCTCTTTAATTTTAGTGTCTTGATTCTTGTGCCTACCTTTGTCTCTCCTCCCTCTCTCAAACCTTTTTATGCCTTGTTGAGTCTGCAGCTACTCATTTTATTCTTTATGCTCTCTTCTCCATCCTGATGATGGATCACGGAGTGTGATCTAAAACGTTGATGCAAAAAATAATCACACAATTGAATCCAGAAATTGATTAAATATAAATACATGTTATTTGTTTTATGTTGACTATATGTTTATTTTAGCATTCATGATTCGTAGTAGTTCACATGAAAGTCAACTCACTTTGACCTATTTGTCCAACATGCAATGACTAGTGTACAAATGGTGTTTCTACATAAAATTTGGCAATTAACCAAAGTCATGACTAAAATTGACTCCACACATCACAAGGATCTAGATTTGATTTGTAAATTCCCTATTCCCTAATCTAGGTCAAATTTGTGATTGCAAATTTGAACCTAGTTCGTATCCATAGTTGTAGATTTGATCCCAAAACTTCCACATTCAAATTTAATAATGGGCCCATGCCAACCCCATTCCAACTAGCCATTATTTGTCAATTTGAGTACAAAATATTCAAGCTTGCATACTAAGGTGTTTTATAAAAGAACAAGCTCAAATTCAATTTTAGGTATTGAAACGAAAATAAAATAGGTTCACCAATAGAAATCAAGGGAAATATGGTTATGATGGACCTATCTTCCTCTATTTCATTAGGAAATGAGATCCACACAAAAGATTGACTTTCAACCCTTAGGTGAGTCAACTCAAGTCAAGTCAAACAACATTTTGGGGAGAAAAACTAAAAATAGTAAACTTACACCAAAATGCAACTTGACACTTGAAACAACTTTAAGCTCAATACTAACAGAACCTACAATCAAATTACAGAACAAAGAAGGGAATATCTGAGTGTACCTTTCACCAAAAGCCAGTTTCCAAAGGCTGACTGGGACTCATTCGCCCAGGGCAAATAGGTCCATTTTCAAGTTTTTCTGCAACTCTCAAGAGCCTCTGATATAGATCAGAATCTTCCAATTTTTCCAAGTGATAGTGTTAGAATGTCGGAAATAAATTTTGTAGATGAGTTTTCATGAGATGGCAACTTTTATGACAACTTTTGCAACTTTGTCAACTTCTTAAAAACTGCTCTTCAAGACATCTTCAGGCTTCCTTCCACCTAGATCTACAAACACAACATAAGAAGGAAAAATTGTTTGTTTTTAGTGAATGGGGGTTTTCCTTGGTCAAACCCCATTTTGGTAATCAAACCTTGAAATGAATAAAAACATGAAAGAGGGAATGAAGAATGAACAAAGCTATGTTACCACTCAACAAACCCTTGAATAAACCTTGGAATGTAAATCTTCAACTTGCATGAAATGACTTCAATGGATGTGGATCTTGAACTTTAAATCTTGCTTGAGATAGTGCTTTGAATGTTTGATTTGATCATGAAACCTACATCACAATGTTAGCTCCAACAACATGCATGATACATGAAGACTTTTCCATGACAATTAGATCTTGAATGCTGCAATAAAACTTTGATAAATCTTCTCTTGAATGCCTTTGATCACAATATTTGCTTTAGGAATGCTTTTTGAAATATTCTAGGTGAAACATAGTCAAATAACCTTATATTTATAGATATGTATCCTTAATTTCTCAAAATTCAAATATCACAAGCCAACATTGAATCACAGATTTGAATATGTTAAAATACCATCAAAATCATAATTTAAATTTAGGTCCTAAGGCCTAGGGAGGACCCATTTTCCCATTGGTGAATGGGTCCCAGGTCCATAAACCTAGGGCACACATTGCTCAATGAGAAGTGTTATTAAGGAATTAATGAATGTCGGGTTTCCTCTTCAAAAAATATAATTAAATAGGCTTGGTAAATGAATTAAGGGGTCAATTAAGGAAAAAATAAGCTCAATTAATTAAGGGAGCCCTAAATAAGTGTGAAAGTGTAAAGAGGTACACTTTACAACACTAAATTAAGTCCAATTTAATTAGGAGGGCCCAAATGAGTGAGAAGATGTAAAGGGATACATTTTTCATCACTACATTTAGCCCCCACTTTAGTGAGAGGATGACCTTGCGTCAAACTCACACTAAAATAGACATTCAAAACATATGTATGCAACAACAATAAGATACTCAATCATACAATGCCAAAGACTTAAAGAAAAGGTAAAAATAAAAAGGGTGGATCAAGCCTCAACTATCCAACGCGATGTGGAACACGCCTCGGTTGTTTGTCAAAAAATGTTCACAAGCATAACCCTAGTTTTCCACTATGCAAACAACACACATGCTCACACAGGCTAATGGAACTCTGGTTGTCCACTAGGTGAGCCCCCAAGGGTGGCAAATGAGAGAATATTATTAGGCTCCCATACCATACCAAAGTTATCCCTCTGATAACTTCAATAAGGCACCACAAAACAAAATAAAAACTTTGAGCTTCATAAGGCCTAACAAGCTGCATTATGCTAAGCACCTATGAACAAACAAGGCAAGGCTCCACTGGCAAGCAAAGTGTGATATGCTTGGTGGCCTTGAAAAGGGTTCAAGCTTCACAAGGTTAGCAAGTTGTGTTATGCTAAACACTTATGAAAAAAAAATGCAAATAAACATGTTCAAAGGGATTTCGCTTAGTTCGTGTAAGGTCTCCTCTTAGGGAACAAATGTCTCCAAGAGAGGACAAGTCAAGGATAAAAGATTCACAACTTAGGGAATGCAACGTGTAGCATCACCACTAAGAGGAAAGTCGTATGCCAAAAAAGGTCACACTCTTGGAGGACATCAAACCCAATGACACCACTAAGAAAAAGACACAACGCAAGAAGTAAGAAAATCGCACAATGAAACATAAGGAATGTCAAAATTTTCAAAAATAATAAGGTCAATGTATGCCCTCACTTTAAAGAAAATGCTAACACCATTGTTGTGAACAATTTATTTTAAAGTAGCAAATAATCAATGCTAACAATAAAGGATACATGAGAGCTTATTCAGAAAGCCTTATGCCAAGTCATATGTTTCCAAATGAAGCTATGTCATGAAAAAGAGAGAAAGGGGTAGCCCCCAAAATGAAATCCCAAAACACATAAGGGATCCATGGATTCGGGGTCAGTATATCTTTGCTACAATGATATTACAGAGCTTGGAAACGTCATCATTCCCCAAATACTCGCAGAATAGGAAGAATGACACATAGAGAGCGAAAAAGAAAAGAAAAGCTTTTGGGTCAGCATGGAAGAGACCTAAATGTTTCAGTTCCTTGCATCATCCCCAAAAGGAAAACACAAGACAAATAAAAGATAAATGTTTATGACATATAGAAGAATGTAGATACAAATAGAGGAATGCACATGAAGAGATACATCAAACAGAACAATACGGGGAGATCACATTACGCCATGCAATCACATAAAGAACATGAAAAAGAAAATAAAGACAAAGACTAGCAAGGCACATGCAAGTCAACCTATAGTAGGTCGTCTGCATCCCAATCTTGTTTAGTATATGCGGAAGGCAGACAACTAGCCAAAGGGACAACATCAAGTGCCAAACTTGGACAAGGCTATCTAATCCCTTGCCCCCACTAAGTGCAAGACAAGGGTGAGTCAAGATGAGTGATGAGAATGAGCTCCTTGCAATAAAGAAAATAATTTGCAATAAATGTAAAGCATGCAATAGTGAGTATGCTATGATCCTACAACTATCACATGGCAGTGAGTAAAGTTCCTGTAATTTAATCATGTTGGATCCCTAGGGGATTTAAATTTCTTCAATAATTCCTATAAACCACGACAATTATTGGTGTGATGTCCAAAGAATCTATGATAGGCACAATATGGTTCATTTTGATTGCTTTGTTGTGGTGTTAATTGTTCAAGTTTAGGAGGTAGCTTAATTAATCCCCAATGTAAAAGAGTGTAGAAATCATTCTTGGTCTTGGATATTTTCAATGGGCCCTCAAGAGGATCAAACTTCTTTTGTTTCTTCGATTTGTAAAGTTGATGTGGTTTTTTCTTTGGTTTGATATTTGATTGAGTTGAAGGTGAAGGATCTAAGGTAACAATAGGATCCTTATGAGGCATGGTTTTGTGGAATAAGACACATTTCCTATTAAGATCAATGTGATTGTGATTATGGTCAACAATTGGATCTTCTAACATCACACCTTTCCCTTTTTCAGGAAGGGATGTGTTAGGAATTGTGTGTTCTTTTATTGAATCTCTGTCATACATAGGAAAGGTATTGAAGGTTGGTTGGGGAGAGGGAAAATTGCTTTTAATAATATGGACCAGGCTACATATGGACTCTATTCATTGTTCATGCTTAAGCATCTTTCTTATGTTCCCTATGACAAGAATGGCATTACTAGCAATATGTTCGGATCTCACAAAGTCTTGCAAACATTTCAATTTTTCATTGATCTTTCTTATGTTCTCTTGAGAGGCATTAGCAACCATTGTTTTGACATCATGCACATTTGTTGTGGGTAGGGAAGTCATTGGAAATGAGGTATGAAAGCTAGAATCCATAGAGGGTTGACTAGTGTCAACGCTATGAGTGAAAGAGTTAGAAAACCCAAGATCCACGTGAATGGTGTATCGTAGAATGGCATGAGTCTCGAGCTACGTCTCACGATAGTATTGGCAATAGAACACCAACTTGTGAAGCTCATACAAGTTTCACAAACTTGGTATGCACCCAAAATGGATAAAAGGTAAAATGAAATAACCTAAAAAGTAAAGTGCAATGCAAATATGTAAAAGCAATTTTTCATATTCTAAATAAGATAATTTTATGATTATGTTATGCAAAAACTTAAAAATAATGTCTCGTAAATGCAATTTTGAATTCACACAATGCACTGAATTTATCAAATGATGCTTAATATGATTAATTTGAGATAACATAAATTATGTAAATTGTAACAACAAATAGAAAACAGTAAAACAGAATATAGAAACAGAGACTTTAATGCCTAGAAATGCAGGAAAAAGCCCTAATCATGGACTCATTTTCCCATGGGCGAATGGATCCTAGCTGAGGGTTTTGAAAAATGAATTTACAAATTTCTGAGTGGATTCCTATGGTTTTCAGATTCTAGACTGAGACAGGTTGTTGTAGTTTGAATTTTCTGTGAAATTTAAGTCTAAATGCAAATGCAAAATAGTGATAAATGACAAACTAGGAGACCTAATTTGATGTGCAATTTTGATTCAATTTTCAAATGTAAATGAATGATGATGCAATGATATGTAAATGCTTTGCAAACTGACTGATTTTTTTGTATTTTCCAGATTTTAAAAGATGCAAAAATGCAATCCCAAAACCTTAAATGAGATGCAAACTAATGCAAGTTAAGCAACCCTAAATGAGATTCAATTCAATGCAATGTAATGCAAATGAATGCAAAATCTAGATCTAGGGCTGAAATAGACTCCAAAATCCAAAAGATATAATGCTCAAAAGTCGGGTTAACCAAAATGAAACGAAAGAAAAATAGGTTCACCAATAGAAATAAAGGGAAATAGGGTTATGATGGACCTATCTTCCTCTATTTCATTAGGAAATGAGATCCACAAAAAGGATTGATTTTCAACCCTTAGGTGAGACAACTCAAGGTGTGAATCTACATATTTCCTTATGACTGAAGGACAAGAGTCAAGATCAAACAATACTTTGGGAAGAAAAACTAAAAATAGTAAACTAACACCAAAATGCAACTTGACACTTGAAACAACAATTTTAAGCTCAATATTGACAGAACCTACAATCAAATTGCAAATCAAAGAAGGGCAGATATGAGTGTACCTTTCACCAAAAGTCAGTTTTCAAAGGCTGACTTAGACTCATTCGCCTAGGGGCGAATGGGTCCACTGTCAGGGTTTTTTTGCAACTCTCGGGAGCCTCTGATATAGATCTAAATCTTCCAATTTGTCCAAGTGGCAATGTCAGAATGTCATAAATAAATTTTGTAGATGATTTTTTGTGAGATGGCAACTTTTATGACAACTTTTGCAACTTTGTCAACTTCTTCAAATTTGCTCTTCAAGAGATCTTCAAGCTTTCTTCCACCTAGATCTACAAACACAACATAAGAGGGAAAATTTGTTTGTTTTTGGTGAATGAGGGTTTGCCTTGGTCAAACCCTGTTTTGGTAATCAAACCTTGAAATGAATAAAAACATGAAAGAGAAAATGAAGAATGAATAAAGTTATATTACCACTCAACAAGCCATTGAATAAACCTTGGAATGTAAATCTACAATTTGCATGAAATGGCTTCAATGGATGTAGATCTTGAACTTTAAATCTTTCTTGAAATAGTGTTTTAAATGCTTGATTTGATCATGAAACCTACATCACAATGTTAGCTCCAAAAACATGCATGATGCAAGAAGACTTTGCCATGACAATTGGATCTTGAGTGTTGCAATAAAACTCTAATAAACCATCTCTTGAATGCCTTTGATCACAATATTTGCTTTAGGAATGCTTCTTGAAATCTTCTAGGTGAAACAAAGTGAAATAACCTTATTTTTATAGATATGTATCCTTAATTTCCCAAAATTCAAATATTACTAGTCGACATTGAATAACAGATTTGAATATGTTAAAATACCGCCAAAAACATAATTTAAATTTAGGTCATAAGGTCTAGGGAGGACCCATTTGCCCATGGGCGAATGGGTCCCAGGTCCATAAACCTAGGACACACATTGCTCAATGAGAAGTGTTATGTTACAGCATTAATGAATGTCGGGTTTCCTCTTCAGAAAATGTAATTAAATAGGCTTGGTAAATGAATTAAGGGGCCAATTAAGGAAAAATTAAGCTCAATTAATTAAGGGAGTCATAAATAAGTATGAAAGTGTAAAGAGGTACATTTTACAACACTAAATTAAGGCACAATTAAGTCCAATTTAACTAGGAGGGTTTAAACAAGTGAGAAAATTTAAAGGGATACATTTTTTGTCACTACAGATATCCATCCACCTCTTGTTCAACTATCACATTATCATTTTGGGAGCATTGTGTAATTAGCATTACCATTTGCATCATTTACCAATAGATTAGGCATCTTACATGGCTACTTTATTATTTTTTAACTTATTCAAACTATTTAGTCAGTTGATTAAGGTGAAACTCCTTGTACAACAAACTCCAATAATATTTAAAGGTACGACCATTTTCAAATTGTTAAGGTGGACATTTTTTTTGGAAATCAACAATGAATAGGTCAAAGCCACAACAGAGGATCACTTTCGTAGATCCAAGGTCAAAGCCACACATGCAAAGAGCAATTATTTAATTGTAAGATTGAACTTAAACATAGAACAAAACAATTTGCAATCTAACAAAGCTATGCAAACACAAATCTAATACTAAGACATCAAATTGAATCACTAAGCACAATCTACAATAAAATATATTTGATTGCCACATCCAAAACTAAGTACCCTAATCCTCCTTTATAAATTTGTAAAAGCATGTATTATTACTATCTTAGATCATACAGTATGTGTATTTATTGTTCTCATTTGGGTTAATTTTGCCTAGGAATTTTTGTAAGACGGTTAATTTCCTTACACCAATAAAATATGTATTAAAAAATGCATCTTATAATTGTCTCTATTCTGTGTAACCCTATATGATTATAGAGTTACACGGAGGAGACATTCAACTTTCTTGCTTACAGATTATATTCCTTAATAAATTATATTCATTTGAATGAGTCCAGAATGTCTACTAGTTAGCAAACTATGACATCTTAAATATTTGTATAGAGCGATTCAAAGTGTGCATCACATGCTTTATCATATTTTGTACACCATATTGGAATTGTTGTTTTATAAGTACTTAGCCTAACAAATTTAATTTATGTAGTGAAATTATTGCATACTAATTATGCAGCTCAATCACTTTCATCAAACATATTTCAACATTTTATTGTACAATTATGCAAGGCCGCGGAATTCCACCTTTTGCAATACACAAACACTGCGTGTCTTTAATTATGTAAAGATAACCCAGTTTGAGGTTTTAGATCTATCAGTCTTTGGAATCTCAAGCACAAAAAGAATTGAAAATATAGCTTTCCTCATACACTGGTGGGTATACATTGTTATTATTTCAAAGAATTTTTAGTCAAAGGTATTGATCCTTTATACTGTAGATTAGTTTTTCAACTGAAGCTTCTAGATTTTGTAGAACTAATTGTAAAATGACATTGAAATATAAGGCATATTTAAGAGTTAAGCTGCTCAGTAGGAATCATCAAAGCAGGTATAAAATTCAAAGCTTTTTTCCCTCGGGCCTACTTAAGGTCCTCAATGGAACTCATCAAAGCAGGTACAAAATTCTAAGCCTTTTCTTGATATGAGATATGGTACAAAAAGAAAAGGATTTAAAAAGATCCTCTTCAATAAATAACCAGAGTTACCCTTGATCAAACCAAAATAATTTTAAAAAATTTAACGATGCTCACTTAAAATATACCCCTTATTTTCCGTTGGCCCCTCCCACTTTTCCCATTCCTTTGAGATTCAGTAGTCCTCCCATTATACCTTTCCTTGTCAGGTTCATCAAAGTCATAGTTATTTTGAAACCTTCCTCCTCTAGACCTATGCGATGCTTCCCTACCAGATCTTGGACTTGCTTTAGAAAAGTCATTTCTATTTCTACTACAGCTGTTCTGTTTTCCCCTTGACCCTATATACCCATCATTCTTCCCATGGTTTCTTTGATTACGACGTTCGTCCTCATAGCCAGAATTGCTGTTAAATCCGCCCACTCTAGGACCAAATAGTGTCTGACCCCGATCAGAATTATGTTGCCTTTCTCTGGAAGAACTGTCCTGGCCTCTTTCATTCCAATTTCTTTCTGCTCCATTATGTCTATTAACATTCCCAAGATTCCTTTTTGCACCACGGTCATGCTTAAAGTCATATTCATCTCTAAACCCCTTCCTTCCCCTAGAATTAACAGATGCATCCCTCCCAGTAAATTTTGTAACCTCCTCTCTGTTCCGATTTTTCCTTGACAGATGTGGGTCTTCATCATCAGAATCATCATAAGAATCTGCTTCAAAAGAATCCCTCTTTCCTGTTTTGTTCCATGCTCCTCCTCCTCTCCTCCCCATAGATCTTCCTTTGTTGCTCTTCTTCCATTTCATTTGCTCGTCATCAGATTCTGATTCAAAAGAGTCATCATCCTCTTCTCCAGCAGAACTGTCATAGATCTCTTTGGAACTTCCTATTTGTAATGGTCTCCTAAAACTCTGAGAGTCCTTTGTTTGATTATCTTTCAAATGTTCATCAGAATTATAGTCGCTCCCATTTCTTCTAGAATAAGTAGAAGACATGTTTTCTCTCTCATATGACCTACTCTGCACTCTGTTCAGGCTAGAGCCATTGGCATCTTCATCATCATCTTCATCAAAGTCACCAAAGTCATTAAAGGCCTTAACCCTATCATTGGGTGACACCAGCCGCATATCCATTTTCCAATCACTAACATGCTGCTCTGTTTTTCGACCTTCAATCTTTTTCTGTCCCTTTACTCTTTCTCTCCCATGCATGGGTGAGTTATCAAAGTCAAAAGAGTCATCATCAAAGAGTCTATCCTTTCTTTCACTCTTCACATTCATAAGAGGGCCCTCCATGCTTTTAGAACTATCTCCATATTCAAAGGCAGCAACATCTGCTCCATCTGACTCGTCGTCATCAAAGTCATCATTCCAAGCTTTCATAGAGCTTGTCATATTTAAAGTCCGTTCCAACCTTGCATTTGGATATCTAGATTGCTGAAAATTGTTATCATCTCTACCTTGTTCAAGATTTTTGGTGTACTCATCCACAGGGCGCTTTCGGTCACAATTATAACAAGTCATGTTTCTTCTGTAATTCAGGAAGTTGCACCTGCAAAATCATACATGCATTTCACAAGAGTTAAACATTAATTCATAATGCAAGGCCAGCTTCTGCTGTTAATTATGGGTTCTCAGAGATGATTAACAAAAATGCAAACTAGTTAATCAAAATAGCAGTTTGCAATCACCAGAAAAATCCAACTTAAACTATGACTTCAGCTACAAGTTGACTCAAAAAATATGATTCAATGAGTTTGACTCAACAATTATGCAGTTGAATCCTCATAAAACATCATAATATGACTTCAGTCGTGCAACTAGACACTTACCCTGGGCATTCCCACTCCCCAATATTTAATAGCCTTTTGGGACGCTCTGCTTCGCATTGCAGGCAAACATTATTCTTTGCAAAGTTCAAGAAATCGCACCTAAAATCCAGTCCGGATAACCAGGCAAGATAAAATTAGCTCCATAAATTCTTCAACATTAAGCCCAGAATAAAATTGCAATGCAAAATGAATAATATAACATGGAAAGATTCTTACTTTAGACAAAGCCAGTCACCTTTCTTCATTTCAACATCATCACGGCCCACTCTTTTTCTCGGTGGAGGTTGGGGCTCCTTAACTTTTGGAGGAGGTCTTTTGAAAACTGGCTTCGGAAAGTTGGGATCAAGTGGTATTGCACTCAATCTGAAAATCTCTTCAAGCAACCTGCAAATAGCTGTCTTCACTGCCTTTTTCTTGTGTAGCTTGTTTTCAGCTGAATTAATTAGAGGATCCAGCCCATAAATCATTAAAATCCGCATCACATCCATTGTGCGAGCCTCAAAGTCCTCTTGAGATGGAGAGATGTAGGCAGTCGCACAAGAGGTTCTTAATTTACAAGAGCTACACACCTGAGAAATATGTTAAAAAAAAGGGAAAATTACCAGAACAGCATGGTGCCATCTGCCACAGGTGGCAGCTCCTATAGAAAAACAATCAGTTGCACTTAGAAAAGATCACTCATTTTCTCATAACAGACCTCAATATAATTTTCTTGTGCTCACAAAGATGCATAAGAAGAAAGAGATTTAAGACAAAAAAAAAACTGAAAAAGCATAGATGCAAGCAGGAAAACATTTTACTAATCAGCTAGACTACACCATTGGTCAAGAAAATGAAAAAAAAAAAAAAACAATGCAGGCAGTGTGAAATTTAATGAAGGATAGAATTTGAGAGAGAATTTGCTGGTATGACTGATCAACAATTGAAAGCAATTTAGATGCCTGGCAACAAGGAAGGTCACAAGGCCAGAGAAAACATGAGAAATGGCATTAGGGGCATGTATTGCATGCGTGTGTGTTCTTGGGAACATGTACAGACTCCATAAAGAGGAGGTTGAGGTAAGACAAGAAAAGAAATGAAGCTTAAAAAATTGTCAGCCATGGATTCTAAAGGTGCATAAGTAGATTCCTGTGGGAAGAAGGAATGGGGGAGCAGGGGTATAAATTGTTTTTGCGGACCTGACTGACTTCTTAAGTACAAACAAGAGTAGAAAGAAAAATAAAACTACATTTTAAAAGAATGATATATCAACTCATTATCCATTAAAAAATTGAACTTAAAAAAAAATCACTAAATTACTTACATCTCCTTCATCAAGGTGAACATATGCTCTCAAGTGTTTTCCTGAGAGAACCGTCTTTTTGTCTAAACTTGGACATCCAAAGCCTACAAGGATCTGAATATCCTTCCGAGACAAATATCTGCTCAACCAACAATCAGTTTAAAATAGCAATAGCACACATATTGTTCAGATAAATGCAAAGTCTAAATAGTTCAAACATCAAGAAAAGATAATATCAGATATAGAACCTTGTACTATGACAATTATGGTTAAATAAATGAAAAACATAAATTGAAAGCAATCCTATTAAGTGGTAGAGGAGTTGAATATTTAAATTGATGAGCATAAACAGAGAAGATACTATGATCATAAAACATGGGTAATAGAGAGACGGAAATGTATGCAATTTATCTAAGGTGGATTTAATTTGGTGGGCTACTTCTACTAAATCTTTGTTCTTTCAATATAGATTTGTTTAACATGTGGGGTCCTAAATGTTACTAGAAGAATGACATAAAGAAGATGCATGTACATCAGTATAAAAATTCTCTTCTATAATTAGTAGACTTTTAATAAATAGAATTTTAGTATCCTCCTAATTGATTCTTTAGACAAAATTTGCATGGTCAGGGTCATGAAATGCTGCATCTAAATCTAGTAAGCAGATGACGCTAAAAAATGTTTAATTGGAATTCTGTGAACCATACAAAAGAAATGTTTGACATATGGGACATTGACAATACAAAAGCTTTATCTATTTGCTTTCTGCAGTTGAGGAGTTCCAATTTTACAATGCTCAAGAATATCTGAAACAAAGACATAGTTGGAGAACTCAGGCTCAGCAAAAACTCGGCAGACCCAAAATTTGCGACTTGGCAAAGTCTCGGCAAAAAACTCAACAACTTAAAAAATTGCTTAAATTTCTTTAAAAACACATTTGTTTTGCAAAATTTAATGACAAAATATAGCCAATGTGTCCACAAATGAGTACAAAAGTGTTCTCTATTAAATTTAATTCATTTGAATACAAATTGAGTACAAAAACACATCATCACGTGGAATCCTGATGCAATAGTTAGTTGAACTAAATTACTGATTGCCTTTGAAAAATCATCATGATAATTCATAAATTGCGGGGTTTGGGGGCAGCGCCCCTAGCACACTCCCTATTGCAATATAGGGCGGGGTCGAGGGGCAGCGCCCCTGCCGCCAAGCCCAAATTAAGGCCTTTGAAACTACACAAAACTTCATGTCGCACACCATTTGCACAACTTTATCACTTAAGGAAGAAATTAGGTATTTGGCACATTTTTGTGAAAAATATTTGCTCTCCCAGTGTTGTGTGAGGAAGTGTGAGGGGTGTTCATGCATTTATAGGGAAAAATTGTGACCTTTTTGACTATTTTTCCATTTTTTTCTTTGTTTTTTTTTTCATGTTTTTTTTCAATGAGTCTGGCGAATTTTTTTGTCAAACTCGCCAGCGAGTCTTTCTAGCGAGTAAATGGCGCTAAAACCCGCCCTTCATTTGGCTCGGTGAGTAGTTGGCGAGTATGCCATCTATGATGTTACAAAGATATTAGGTTAGCATGCTCCCAATCAAATCCTTACACATAAGTTACATTGTCATTGTCAGCATCAAGCAGTGAGCAGAAATTACAAATAATTGATATCTAAATATTGAAATCCCAAAACTCCAAAACTCAGTTTAAGGCAAAATCTCACTTTTACAACTTAAGAGAGTGCATTAACTCGTACAAAAAAGTAAAGGTTTGGAAACCCTCATGACAAGGAACATTTCCAGAACAAAAAATCATGGAAACAAACAAAATTCATTTTCAATAATCTGGAATTGTTTCAGTGTTTACTCATAACCTAGGAATCCACTCATAGCCATTTCGTGGATTTTTCAGGCAGACTTTTACCTCTAGTTTACATGTTCTATGGTACAAAGGTATGAAAAGGTGTCACCTATTTGTCGGGCTATTCATTGTAACATTCTCTATATAAGGAAGGGATCATTCTATCGTAAAAGAGGTTGGAAAAGCAAGGGAAAAACTCTATAATACACATAAATTTTGTTTAAGAAATATAAAAGAAAATTGTTCTCTATCAATTCTCTTTCTTAAGGATTATGTCTAATTAAGTTAAATGAATTAATGATCTTAATTTATCATTGTCTCTTTTTGCAGTGTTGTGTGCCTCTGTACTAGTAGATAAGGGTTTCAAGTTAAATTAACCTTCACATTTATTGGAAAATCTTAATAAAGTCAGATTAAAATACAAGTTAACACAATCATGCAAAACCTGAAATCTTAATGTCTCCCCATTTCGGAAGCCTTGGCCCTTACATATGCACGTCTTGCAAGCGTTCAGTGTCATGGAAACTAGTTAGTCCACTTATCTTTAACATTATGTATGCATAGCATCAGCCAACACAGTACAGATTGAAAAAGCACATATACTTATCAGGATGTAATTTAGAACTTACTATAAATTGATAGTTAGCAAAATGCAAGAAATCTGATAGACAGTAAATGGTATGTAGATAAAGTTTAGCAAGCAGGATCAAAAATTTCGTAGGGAAATGGCACAAATATAGATATACATGAAACATACAAAGAAGACTAACTGGAAAGAAGCGAGTATTGCCAATCAACCATGTGCAAGACAAATTAATTCTTGAGTTCTCCCTGGAGTATAAGTACATGCACATGCAATATCCATAGAAAAGACTGAAGTCAACAAAGAGTAAGGAATGGGGATAGACTTCAGAAACTGGGTTTTCTTGGACCCTTTCAGTGCCCTCTTTGTCTGCAGGAGGAAACAAATGAGCATTTATTCATAAATTGCTCCTTCACACAGAAATGCTGGGAAAGGTTAATCAATAAGCTGAATAGCAATCTCCTCCTTCCTGATTCACTGCTATCGTTCAAAAAATGGCCTAAATGTAAACCAGATGTCGCTTTCTCATGCTTATGGAACACCAGCCAAGTGTTGTTGATCTGGACAATTTGGAAGGAATGGAATCACAGAATTATTCAAGGAAAGGAATGCAGCTGGGAAACAGTGATATTCAAGCTAGAGATTGCCATCACAGAGGTAACAATGTGTCGTGCAATATCCAAACCACTGTGGAAATGTATAGTATCCTCGTGGGACAAAGAAATTCTAAAATATTGGATTAAGCTTTCTCTCCCCCACACTGATGGTGTTCAAATCTAGCTCATCCCACATTTGACCGTTCACATATCAAATGGACCCCACCCAATGAAGGAACTTGAAAATTGAATTTTGACAGTGTCACAGGGTAGCCCAGGCCAATCCAAAACTGGCTGCATTATCTGCAATTTGACAGGAGAAGTAATAAGAGCAGTGGCAAAAAAAATAAAGCTAGGGATGAATAATGAAGCGGAAGTGGAGTCCTTGTTGTTTGGCCTTCAATTACTCAAATCCTGCATCAAATCCTGCAACATAGAGAACGTCACCATAGAGGGAGATTTGATGGTTGTAATACTCTGCTTGAGAAATAGAAATTCAAAGAATTGGAAGATAATGAATATTCTAAAAGAAGCATTCAATATTCTGGACAACATCCCAAGCTATTCAATCATGCATTATTTCAGGGAAGGAAACATGGTGGCAGACTATTTATCTAATCAAGCAATAGAGCAAATGGAAGATGAATTAATTGAGACCGATCTCACACATTGGCCAGTACTTCAAACAATTATAAACAATGTTTGCAAACCCATTGAGAATTGATTTCCTTTGGGGTGGTAGTGGGTAGAAATTCATGATCAAACGATGTGAGAGTACTTGCCATTATGGGGGTGTAGATATAGTCAGAAGAAAACTCTCAAAACCCACATTTGTATTTTCGTGTCTTTTGTTTTCACTGAGCCTGAGCCACATCATGGAGCCATCCCCGCAATTGGGTGCCACATCATACAAAAGGCATTTCCAGGTGAATTTTCTCCATCCTGTTCGAAGGCCTTTTTCTACCAGGAGGAGGTGAAGGAAGCCATCAAGGCAATCTTGGGAAAGGATTTCATGGAGAGCATTGTGAAGCACAGAGTGAGTTCCAAGATATCTTCAATGTTTGTAGAAAATCTTCTGGTCTTGATGGGGGATAAGGAATTAATCAGGGCTTTGGCAAGATACTTTGTGTCGGAAAAATTCAGAGTTGGTTTGGATGAGGTAATTGACAGTGCAGAGATAGAACAACTCTCCTCCCTCCCAACAATGAGCTTTGAATTCAGAGGGCTGGCCTTTGTCTGCATGGTGTAGAATTTGGAGAATCACCTGGAGAAGTTTGTCAAGGTGGTGGCTGCCATGTAGAAATACTTGCCTATTGGGGTCAGTGGGTCATCATACCATGCTGAGTATAGCATCCTAGAACTGCATCCAGAAAGATCTTCACCACGGCAGGAGGGCTTCAAGATAGCAAAGGCCAATAAAGCTGCAAAGTTCCTGGCAAGGAGGACTGCCTTCGTAAAAATGGAAGATGGGTCTTTTAGGCCTGAATGCAGCAGGCTGCTCTGAATCTTCTAGAGTCTCGGGTATGGCATGAAGAGGATTTTTTTTGGAAATGAACTCTGTATCAAGCTTAGGCTGTCTTAATACTTTGATAATCTGTTGAAAATAGCTGTTACTCATGGTCTGGTTCATTGGGGGTTGGGGTAAAGTTTGTTTACAGGCATTTTGCAAAAAAAATTCCTGTCTGGAATGGGTATTCAGGGAGCATATGCAGTTTAGATAGCTTAGATTTTTTCTCTCTGCTCGGCTTGTATCACTGTGGAAACAGTGCTTCAGAGACATAATCTGGAAAGCTTCAATTGTAATCTTTTATCTTTTTTGATATAATATAAAGGGAGAGGGCCCTAACCCTCACTTGACCAATCAAAAAAACAAAACAAAAAGTAATGGGTGACTTGAAAGCTAAAAGTTTATATGGTGTAATAAATCCTTTTGTGATTAAAAAACAAAGTAGCTGGATACACCCCAGCCCCTCCCCAGTGCACACATCCCCATATGTGATATGGATACGGATATGATACGCCGTAAATACGCATTGGGTATCATACCCATGCATGCCCTATTGGTGTAAATAGGTGTTTTACTTATCTAGGTCCTATTTACATGTTAATTCCACTTAGGTCCTAGGAAGGAATCTTTCTAGTTAAGCATTAGTTGTCACTTATCTTATCTAGTTGGCATTCATTTAATGCTTGTGTCCTAGGTTGTTATGAGTTAGTTGTCTCATGTAATAGGATTAAGGCACTTGTCATGATCTTGTCTAATCGTATCCCACACCTTGCCTTTATAAGCAAGGCTTCTTATGTACATTGGCCATATATTCATTGTGGCTGTCATATTCATTCTAGCAAACTTGCATCCATAATCATACCATGATATTTCTGCCATTTCTCTCTTGTGGAAGTTATTTGTCTTGCAGGTGATCCTGGGGTGTTGAGGAGTTCACCATAAACTCCTACATGCACAAAAAACCTTGATTTTCCAGCCACATGGGATACTATGTGATTTGATGTTCAAAAAATTTGATGTCAATCTTCCTAAACTTTAAAAAACTTCAATCATGCATTTAATTTTTTTGTTTTGTATAAACAAACTTACACCAAATGAGGAAGACAAATGAAATGTTTTTCTATTTCAGCAACCCATTTTTCTAGGTCTTCTTCCAATGCAACTCTACTATTTTTTGGCGTTTTAATTTTTTTAGATTTTTTTTAAAAATTGCTTATAATTTTATATTTATATTATGTTGTTTAAACATTAAAGATTTTTAACAAAATCAAATTTATTCTTTAAATATAAATAAAATTTATTAATATATATATAATTGTTTATTCTTTAATAAATTATTAAATATTTAAATTTTAATATTATTTTAATTTATATTTACTTATTTGCTTGTTAAGTAATGAAAATCTCCTAAAATAACTTAGAAAATAATAAAATATATGTGTGTGTTTTACTAAGTTGCCGAATCGGGTATGGGTACGTGGGTATGGGTACAGCCTTACAGGTATGGTACGTGGGTATGGGTACGGGTATGGTACACCGGTACGGCAAAAAAAAATTTGGAGGGTGGGTACGTTTGGGTACATCCGTACATAAAACATATAAAAATCATAGATATAGACATTTGCAGCCTAAAAAGTAAAAACAAGAATTAAATTTAGAATACCACATATCATGCATATGCTAAACAGAACTTAGAAGTTAGAACTACCATAAATATAACAAATCTGAAATACAATTATAATAAATTAATTTGATATCAATTTTTCAAAACTTGAATCTTATGATAGGTATATAATTATATTGAATTCATTGTTCATTGGTTCAACATTTAAAACAAAATAATTCAATTAACAGTAGGCATCATATGGGTCATCAGGTTGATTAAGATCAACATTATCATTGACATTAGATGATGTCGGTAAAAGGTTGAAAAAAACTTTGAAATCTGTGTCAAGACTTTTGGAATCGGTCAAACACGCCACGTCGACCGGAAAAATGTCGGAAAAACATCAAAATTCATCTATTTTTTAAAATACGTTTCAGGAGTAAAAAATGCAATACCCTAGTCGATTCCATAGGGTTTTTACACGTATCCGATTCGGATATGTACCAGTACCCGGAATCGGCAAGGCATTGGAGCGATTCCGGTAACTTTTATGAATGTCGTATCCAGCCGTATCTATATTGGGGGTCTTAAAAAAATGCCATATTTGTATCCGATACCATATCCGTATCTGTATCTGTATCTGTATCTGTGTCCATGCAACTTTGTTAAAAAGCTCATGGGTGTTGGTACATGTTTTCTTATGTATATCTGCTTAAGGTTTATTTTTGGAATATTGTTAATATTTCTCATTAATAAGCTCTCATGTTTTCTTTTGCATGGAGTTAATTCTGCAACTCTTAATTTTCATCTCTGAGAGAGATCTTGAATCTTATCCTTCAACTCTCAATTCTCTTGCAACAGATGAAAAACTTTCATCGTTGGGTTGGGAGTTGTCACTGAGTCTGTGACTACAGGACAAAATGTGGGACCTGTGGGTTATGGAGCTTAATCTAACACCACTTCTAGGCAATAGTAAACTTGCTATGGTAGCACTGATCCAGACTTGGTTGGCAACCAGTGGCCGACACACTAAATTGCTCAAACTTAGATGTGTTATAGATAGAAGCAGTTAACTACAACAAGTATAGCATTGGCATGGTTCCAGAGTTATTACCATATAACTTATTAATGAATGGAGATAGAATACAGAAAAAAGAGAACAGATCTGAATAAAGGAACTAACTACTTTATTTGTTTGAGAGAAAGCTAGCAATCGTTGAGAAGGGATGTGAAGCTACCACACTGCTCTCTCTGATTTCTACTCCTAGGGAATAACTGTGGATCTCTTCGTAGCTCTATACACTCTGTTTTCCTCTCTTCTCCACTACTCCATTACATGCAAGTGCCCACTATTCCATTTTCCATTTACATCTCCATCTAAATTGCTATTTCAAAATACTGAGTACCTAGCATTACACACACCCTTCAAAATAAAGATGCATGCATGCTAAACAAGTATGTTTATAGTGCTTTTGATACTGTCACAGTCTACTTTCATTCATAATTTTATCAAACCCTAGGAAAGGAATTTATAGCATTTAAAGCTGAACCATATCATGATGTAAAAAACTATGAAGGATGCTAGAAGAATCAATTGGGTCTAAGTAGCCGGTTCGGGTTCGGGTTCGGGGGTTCGGTTCGCTGGTTCGGCAAAATTTTTTGGGGGGTGGGTTCGGTTCGTTTTGGGTTCGTTAGTACAAATTACAAAAACATGTAAATATATATATATATGCAGCCTAGAAGCATGAATTAGGATTAGAATATTACATAACATCATATAAACAACAAAACCACAATAAACTTGAATGTCATTTAAAACATGCATGATAAATATTCATTGTTCAAACTTCAAGTTCAATATTACAACACTTTTAAGTTTTAATCATCAAATGGATTTTCTAAATCATTTAGTCATCCATATCAATGCCAACATTGACATTAGATGAAGTAGAAAGACTAGATGAATCACAAGTAGTGCCAATCGCACCATCAATAGCACTAGTATTGTGCCCATGCTCCTGTTGGTTATCTGACTCCTCATATGCAATATGGTGGGAACTGCAAGCATCCAAGTCAGTATCCTCTGGCACTATATCCTACAACTTCGTCTCCCCTTCCTTGTAGTCAGGTTGTTTGTGTGAAAGGAGACGCAAGTTGGAATGCACATATACTAAGTTCTCCGCTTTTTTTTAGAGCAATTTATTGCGCTTTACCAGGTGGATGAAAGAATATGTGCTCCAATTCCTCTCAAATGCGGATGAACTAGCAACCTATGAAGACAAAGTAAACAATTAAAAAATTATAAATGAAATTATGAAACTTTTAAAACTAAAATATGAAAATTTATTAAACTTGTGATAAAATTTTGATTGCAAGGGGCTGCAAATTTTGGAAGTATTGTCCATGGAAGTACCACCAACTATGAGCATCCTTTAAGAACCTATCACGGGAGGCATCAACATCTAGATGATTTGAGTGCACAAAATCAGTGAACTCATTCGTGACTACACTTCGCAAATCTTGATCAGGGAAGAGTCTCACAAATGCTGCCTTGTACCCTTCAGCCACTTCTAAATCTCTATATGGAGGAAGCCTTCCTGGCTGTGAAAGAAGCTGACTGCTGTAGTATTTTGGAGTCAATGCAAAGGCAAGAAGGTGTAATGGAGTTGTCATTTTGTTCCATCTTTCTTCAACAATTGTTTGCACTTGTTTGAAGAAAGTCTCTTCAGGGTCTTGCTCTCTTGCATTTATGGTGCACTTGATCTTCTCAAGCATTGAGTCTATACCATCATATATCTCTCCAATGCATGGCTTGTCCATGTCAGTATAGCGAATCATACTCAAAACGGGCTCGGTGAAGCTAAGGAGATACTCCACACGATCCCACCATGAGTCATCTAATATCATGCTCTTAATTCTTGTTGCTCTTTCAGTGCTGCTTTGCCTCCATATAGACCAATTGGTGCTAATCACCATGCTAGAAAGTGCCTTCCTAACTTTCACAAGTCGTCTCAAGACGATTGTATTAGAGGCAAAGCGGGTCTTTGCAACCTATTGCAAATTAAAAAAATAAACTTTAAAGAAGAATTTAAATTAGAATGCACAATCAAATTATGAAAATCAGAAAATGACAAATGTAAATATTACTTCACTTACCTTCAATAGCTCCAAATTTGAAAATGTTCTAAAGATCCCTTGAGACAAGTGGTGGTTGGTGACGAACATCTGAATGTCCTCAGCCTCAGTATACAATTGTTTGATCCATGCAATTTTATTCCCAATCTTTTGCAGCATAAGATTGAGTGAATGGACCGCACAAGGTGTCCAAAAGATATGTGAATATCTTTCCTCAACCAACAACCCTGCAGCTCTACAATTCTTTGCGTTGTCCGTTACAACTTGAACAACGTTGCGGGCTCCCACTTGCTCAATGGCTGCAATAAGAATATTAGCAATAAATTGCCCATCTTTTACTTGCCCCTCACAATCCACGGCTTTCAAAAACATTGCCCCTTTAGGGGACACCGCTATGACATTGATCAAAGGCCGATTTTTTGAGTCCTTCCAACCATCTAAAACAATGGACACACCTGTCTCAACCCATGAATCTCTTATAGGCTTCAATGCATCTTCAACCAACTCAACCTCCTTTTCCAATAAAGTGCTACGCACCTTCTCATAACCCGGGCCCTTGTACCCTTTTGGAGCTTCATTAACCGCTCTCAACATCTCTTTCCAATATGGAGAACGAACAACATTAAAAGATAATCCATTGGCATATATGCATCTTGCTACACATTGGTCGGCAAGGGCTCTACTCTCATTTTGAAATGCAACTTCCAAAGGTCCCTTTGCTCTCTTGTTTGCAAAAGGTTGTGCACTTTGAGCTTGAAGATTCGGAATGGCCATAAATGGGTGGTCTTCTACCACAATATTGGGATTGGGATTAGATGGGGGCTGCATTCCCTTTGATTTTTTTTTTAACAAAGGGTGATTTCCTTTTTGGGCTTCCCGTTGATCTACTGCTTCTTGCTCCATAATGTATTTTGCAACTGTCTCAGGTGCAATAGGGGCATCTTTTTTTCCAGGGCAAGGCGAGATGCCTTTTCCACTTATGCCACACAAATGTGCTTTCACCCTATGGTATGAACTAGAATATGTAACTTCACACCCATTGCATTTCCAAACATAACCACCACCACCTGGAATTTGTCTTATCATTTCAACATACTTCCATAGAGGAGAATTTGCATTTGTTTTGAACTTTGGGTTTGGTTTAGCTACGGAGCCGGAGGTAGAACCCATTGACATTGTGATTCCTATGGCAATTTGTTTTGCAAACAACACATTCAAAATTTGAATGAAAACAAAATATAATAATTTTTTAAAACCTAGCTCTTTTGAATCTTGCACAATGTATACATTCATAGAAGAATAGAGAAAAAAAAAAACAAAACAAAACAAAACAAAGTTTTTGTTTGTAAAACAAAAAAAAGAAAGAAAAAATGAGAAAAACTTACCTCTTTGCAAAAATATTCTTCAACAATCTTTGTGGCAGCCAATGAACACTTGCAAATCTGTAGGAATGGCAATGCAATCGTTTGTAGAAGCTTCAACGATCAATATTCAACTCCTTTTGTCAATCCAACAAATTAAAATAAGAACTCAGCCTCTTGGAATGAAAATGCTTGTTTGCAAATCAAATGAATAAAAATGAGGTAGTTTAGGTGTTTAAAGTGTTTTAGATGTCACTTTTAGGGTTCCCTTGGGCATGGGTCAAAGTCAAACTGAAGAAAATATTAAAAAAATGCAAAAAAAAACGCTTTTTGGGCGCCTAGCTCTGTCGGTTCTCCTTGGGTTTGCCCGGGTTCGATCTGGGTTCTGCTCGGGTTCGCCCGGGTTCTTCACCGGCGAACCAGGCTTGCAAAGCACGGACCCTGGTCGAACCCACAGAGGGACCGGACCAAGACCCGAACCCGCTGCAAACCCGGAACAAGACCCAGCCCAGAACCAGGCGAACCGGCTACATAGAATTGGGTTGATTATTATAGTCTTACGTCTTTACCACTTCCAATAAAAAGAGACCATTAAGAAGTCTACACCAATGATCCACAGTTGCTCCTGTGGTACCTCACCCCTCCATTTTTCTTCAAATCATTTTCTTCCAAAACAAGCCAAGGATACCCAACATTTTTTTCACATTTAACATAATCAACTGGGGCAAAAGTTTGCTCTATCCTAATGTCTTTCTTAAACTCATTTTTCTCTATTTTTATCTTGACCAAATCTTTGTCAATAGGAGCAGGAGATATAGTTTTTTTAAAAGTTGGACTAGCATGGGGAAATATTTAGCTATGTCCTTATTATGCAAGGTGGAAGATGGGCTAAAACAATTGCTAAACCTCTTCACCGCATTTATCCATCTGAATTAATCATGCTTAGATGACTAAAGGTGGCATCGTGTAAGCAAAAGCAAAGTAAACTATTGATTTGATGGACCACAGAGAAATTAACCTTGACTAGCTGAAAAGTAGACCAGAGAAAAAGTGAACTTATTAAATTTTATGAGCAAAATCACAACTCTATAAAAACAATGTGAACACATACAAGACAAAATGGCATCTTTTGTGAATTTTGGAGAGGCAAAAAAATTCACACCAAGAAGGGGAGGGGGTATGGCAGCACAGACTGCTAAACAGAAATCAGTAAATATATATTACTAATTGGGTCTTATAAAAAGGCATGTAATGCAATGTGAAACTCTCTCGAGAAATAAAATCAGAGTATATGCAATGTGAAACTCTCTCGAGAAGTAAAATCAGAGTATAAACTGTCATGAGCTACTATCTAGCTTACCTGTTTTAGGGCATCCTCAAACAGATATCATAAACGCACCAATTGCACTTACACATATAAGTTCTATAATGGATTCTAGAATCTGGAATCCACGCAGAAAATTTACACTAGAAGACATTTACTTTATGTTATTATGCCAGCTTCCTTGTGGGTTAAAAACTTAAAATATACCCATATTTTTATAAAATATAATCAGTGTTATCAGGGGACGCATCCCCAGACTTAAAACCCCCATCCCTGTCCCGGGGACATCCCAGGATGCGGGGATGGCTAGGGAACATCCCCTAGGCATCCCCAATTTGCAAAAGAAAAAAGAGGAAACGTCCCAAAAACCCGGGGACTTCCCTGCCTGCAGCTGGGGACATCCAACCATCCCAGCGACAGCCAGCCGTTCCCTGCAGCAGGCTTTAATTTAAAAAAAAAAAAAATACATTTAACTTTAACAAAGGTGATTTTGGGCTAGTAAGAGGCTAACTCCACACCAAACTCTGATATCTCAGTTCCAACACTACTATGAAGTAGGCAGAAGTACATCCAACTCAACCCCCTTTTTCCACAACATTTAACACCCTAACCATCAATCTTTCCGCTGTAGCAATAAGCTTGAAAGCACTTCCCTACACCCAGCACAAGGAATAAAGCATTACTAACTGGTAGCAGGTCCACAGTAGCAGAAATAAGTGTATGGTTGATCACCAAAAGCTACAATCAGTAATTCCATTATACACTGTGACTTCCCAGCTGTAGCAATGGGATAATAATGTGCCCAGATTAACCCAGAACACTTACAAAGGCTCATAACAGACAAATATAGGCCTGATATCACTAATATTACTGCTGCAGGTCTGTCATCCTGCTATAGCATTAGGCTCAGTGAGTGCCCAGCTTCACTCAGCACTCAGAAATGGTGTCAAACTGATTATTGCAGGTTTGTAAACTGAACAATGGCTGATATGCAGGTCTGCTGGTCGCTGCACTCAAAGGAAACTCAGAAACAACTAATTTCACCTAAATTTTATTAAACCCCCTCCAGCTGTAGCGAAGGGTTTCATATGCTTCCAGCCTCTCCATACCACTGTCAATGACAAAGCACAGCAGCTCTAGGTCCATTAATCATTTTCAGTCATTCCAGTTCAGTTTGAGTACTGAAACAGGGGTGGTTTTGGACTAGTATATGTTAAGGTTTTATAATGTATATATGCATGCTTTATTCATGTTTTCATATGAATATTTAAAATTTCCCTATATATTTTAAATTTTCCCTATATTTTATATAGCCGTCCCCTAGCCATCCCCAAAATTGGCTTGAAAAATCGGGGACTTGGGGACGCGTCCCTCCATCCTCAACCATCCCTGTCATGGAAACTCGGTGTAACACTGAATATAATAGCTGCTTATTCCTACTTTCATTAGAGTTCAGAGCCTAATGCAGTGGTCATAGCCAAAAAAAATATATCTCCTTTTTTTGTCGTATATGTATCTGTATGAAGTATTTTGTTCACTTTTTTTCCCTAAGTTACTAGTGACACCTAAAATGGAATCTTGTGCTATTCCTCTCACAGATTGTTGTCAAAAAATGTGTTTAGTCTTTTATTTTCCCTCTTCACCATTCCACCGTCCATAGGTTTAGTTTATATTTAGGTGCCCTGCATATCATGAGATAGACTAGGATAACTACATTGTTTACTATTTTGTTTCAACTCATTTGAGATACCAGGGCTGTCATGTTTTATTAGCTTCAGTTGTAACTAGTGTAGATGATGATAGAGTCGTGATATTTCTCACTCTTTCTTATGGTGTAGAAGACCAACTAGTCTTCATCATTCACAGTCTAGAGTATGGGGACATATAAGCATTACTTATTTTCTCACTTTGTCTATAGTATTGTTGGTCATGGATGTTAAGATATGCACACTAGAAATTCTAGACTTCCTCCCCATGTTTTTTTGAGCCTTTTTAGCCTAAGCCATTCTCTAGAGGACATAATGAAACCTTATATTGGCCTGTTTGTAACTTTGTAGTGATCAATGAGAATGTTAGTCGTGAAATTTGATATATACTCTCACCTCATTTTAAATTAATTTTAAATAGGTAGAGGCTCTGACCCAGAAGCTTCATCGTCAAGGATTGCAGCCCTTTAATGCAGCTCTCTTCATATCAACAAGAGTCATTGGCTATGTCTGAATTTTTGAAACTTTGTATTGAGTTTGTAGGTTGACTTCATACAAAGTGGATTGTAATTGAAAATTTGAAAACTATTATCATCTCGTTATTATTTATGCACTATGCAATATGTATTGTGCAATACAATGTAATCAGCGATATGAACATAAATGACGAAAATTTATATTCCACAATTCATAGGTTAAAATCTCAGTTTTATTTGCTCTCTATATCTCTATGCTATTGAAATGCCTTTAAATTTAAAAAACAGCAGGTTTTTCTTTCTTTTTGTGTTATTTTATAAATCCAATTTTTTTCCCAATTAAATCCCAATTTTTTGAAAAAATCATAATCTTTTGGTTTGCCAATTTTTTCCCTGAAAGATTTTTGCTGCTATGCTTAGAACTAAAACAGCTACTGCATTCCATCCACAACATCATCATCCTCATCCTCCTTTCTGAATCTCATCTTATCAATATATTTCTGCTTTACAACATGCTCTATTAGGTCAAGCCACTCTAGTCAAACATGAACTATTTCACCAGAAGAAGCATAAACTGTTGTTGATGAATGATAGCGTCGGTCAGATCTGGACGATTGCTGCAAGCACCATCGTCTGTCATAACTGATTGAAGCTTATCGTCATTTGAGATTTCTGAAAAATCATGTTTTACGCGTATAAAATTCGAAATTACATTTAATGTTATAATCGAAGTTTATATGTTCATTCGCTGATTAGTATGAATGTGTTATACTAATGTCTTAACCTATGTGTAAACCTGCGCTCTAAAGAACGCGTCCCATGACATGAGACGTGTCTCTTCGAGGCAAGGTTTCTGCACATATATATGGCGAATCCTTCCCTGATATGCAAACATAGAAATCATTAAATGTTCTGCATTCAGCACATTCGGCAATAATAGAAGTCTTCAGAAAATCGTTTTTGTCTTAGAAATTTATTTCTCAAAATCTCTGACTTAGTTTATTCTTAGTTCTATAGGATCCCTTTCTGATCTTTGTCTCAGATTTGTTTACACTTTACAACTGTCAACAGGGTACTGATCTTTGATATACTGCTGTAAAATCTTTTTCAATCTGAACGCCTCTTTCAACATAACACTCGACACTACCATTATTATTAGTACTGCCATTACTATTGATGATAGTTGTGTGCTGTTCTCTCCATACCCTGAGCTACTCGTGGGCAGCTGTTTTCTCTGTTTTCTTCTTCTGAATATTTTCTAACTCCTGCACTACAAAGCTCAAACAGGCTTCTAAGCTATCCTCCAGTATATTATTAGGTGAGGTTTCTTCTGTAACATCTGTTGCAATAGTTCTTGTTGTTCTTGGAGAGATCCATAAGAGAGTACTGCTATTGATTTAAGCAGATGAATTCTGTTATTTTTTTGCAAGCAAAAGGGCCAATTGGCAACACCCAAAATTAACATTTTGGAGTGAACTGTCATCTATAGATGCTTGGACCCTGCTTAAACCTCTCTTTCAATGATAATGAATTTAAAGGAGATTTGTTTTTAATGCTATGGCCATAGTCACATGAAAGGTGGAGAATAATGCCAATGGTGCCATGGTATCTCCCCTTGCCATCTTGTTTTGGTTAAGTAACAGGTAATGTGTTCAACCTTGCTTTTAACAAATTTTAAAGACATTTGTTTGCACCTCATTATTCTTATTTTACAGACTTGGGGGTTTGGTCTTTCCTAGTGATTGAGTTTAGCAAAGTATGAATCTTTGAATAAAGACTTTATTCTGCTGGGTATGAGGTTATGTGTTCAAATCTCACTTCAAACACTCTGGTATGGTCTAAAATAATGACTTGGTTTAGTGAATTATGAAGTTCTGAAAAAGATATTCAATTAAGCATGAGATTGTGTATTTAACTTTTATTTCAAAGATTTTTGTTTGGTTAAACTTTTCTATTATTTGAAATTTTTATTTTAAAGACATTGGTTTAGTTTTTTGATGATAGGTTAAGTTTAATAAAGTGTGATACTTTTAATAAAGACTACCCTCTCAAGTATAAGTTTATGTTTTCAGTTCTTATTTCAAAATCCTTAGTTTGATCCTCTGATAATGAAGAAGCTTCATTCAGTATGAAGTTTTTAATAAAGATTTGGCTTTATTTAGTAGGATGTTAGATGTTGAATTTCTATTCCAATGACTTTAGCTTGGTACTTTAAATTAAGAACTGGCTTTCGTTATATGTGAGTTTAATCTTTTGTTTTTAACTTTTATTTGAAGATTCACAATTAATCTTTCAATAAAGATTGTTTTTCATGAATACAGTATTAAAGATATCATATATTTACGCCGAAGGCGTTCCCTTGCTGAAGTTTTCAAGCTCTTTTTCACCCTCAACGGTGCAGATTAAGGGAGAGATGCAGACTACAATGAAAGGAGTCTCAGCCGTTCGCCAGATTTTGCCACTCTTTCATGCTGGTATTGACACGTTCCTGACTTGTATTGACACGTTCTTGGCTTAGGGTTTGTAAAGAATATCTATTTTGAACAAGTTACGATTCATAACTGCTTTGAAATATTAGTTGGCCTGCACATTTTCACTTGAGATATTATCTGTTATAAGCCACGATACTTGGAAAACACATCTTGATTTGCCTCAATATATTCATGAAAGGAAGTGAGCCCTTTCATTCGAGCTTAAACTGTTAATATTTCATCAAATAAGGTTTTTCCCTTTGTATTTATTTGCAATTGTTGTTTTTCTTATACCTGTTTTTTTTTGGGTGTTTCGATGACTGCACAGAACTTGATATTTCGGTTCCTTCAAAGCAAAGCATGCATTCAAATTTGGCTATTCGAGCAGAAGGATTTGAGAATCGAGGGTTTTTTAAATATTACATAAGGCTTACTGTCAGCATTTACCACACGTGCGGGATAAATTTGAACCGCATTCTTCATATTTTTTTCACCATGCACCCTGTTCTTATTGGAGTTAATGGTAACATTGTTGTTGAGAACTATAAGTGAACGACAATTTGGCAGGGCAATATTTGAACTTGGGTTATGTCATTGCAACTATACAACTCGTTGGATAGGGTTTGAGGTTTTACTAAAATATGGTTGAGAAACAGGGTTTAGGCTGATAGATATCCATAGCCGGTCACATGGTTGCAAATTAGGTGATAGTGTCAAGGATGGCCTTGCTTTAACTTGCAGTGGCGTTTCTGTTGCTCTATACATTTTTGTAATAGGGTTATGTTTATTCTGTTTTGGAAATAAGATTTAGGTTTTACAGTCTTCCCTCCTTTACATATGCATGATGGCTTCCAATTTTCTCATATGCTTCTAGTTTAAATATACCCGATGACGGTTCTGTTTCTGCCCCTGTCAAGTGTTCTCCACCCAGAGGATTATAAATACAGCTAAAATTACCAAGGAAGAGAGTTGGAGTGATCTGGATGTAGCTCTAGGAAATTATTTGGAAACTACATACAAAATTAAATCCAATGGTTGTTCTGTTTTCCTACATAGTTGTCAATCGAACTTGTGAAGAAGTTCCTGTCCACTCCAAGACGACAGAGAGTTGTGAGCTGCTGTAGCTGGTTATGGAGAAATTTCTAGACTTTGCATCACCCAACATCTTCATACTTCACATTAGAGGCGTCTACATCTGATAATAATCCTACGAAACTGCTGTTAAAGGTCTGCAATTGCAAACTGAGTCAAAAGATTGCATGACAGACAGCTATTACAGTCATCCTCACATAAGCCAACACTTATAAGTTGCCTTTCAATAAGCAGCGAACAACTCCCAATGCTCAATTCTAGAGTGTTTTATAGACCCGTCTGCTGCTGCAAATAGAGTTTTCTCACCAAAATAACAGCAAAACTTAGCATGAGAATCTAAAATGGAGACAAATACCTGTATGGCCTGTAACTGGGTGATTTAGCTTGATAAAATCAGAACACCGTTTAAATTCCCTCAAAACACTAATAATAGGGGTGCCATACCATGAGGATTCCAGTGATCAAATACCCATAACCGGAGAATACTGTTGATGTAATTGCAGCTTCGGGCTTCATACTTCCTTATTTATATGTGATTATTCAATGTAAAGAGGCGCTTCATGGCAACGTTGTAATTATCTCCTTGGCCAACCTTCATTGTAATTTATTGTTATTAATTGTATTTATTTCTCCTTGGTGGCCGACCCAGTGTATTGTAAAGGTGCGACCTATCTAGCAATGTATATATAGAAGGTTACTTTCCATCATTCATGTATCAAGCAAGTTCGATCATTCTCTCCCCTCAAGTGTGAATTATAAAGAGCAGGTTGTTCTATCTAGTGCGAATTTCTTCTAAGGCTGAGTGTGAGTCTATTTAAGTGCAGATTGAAGGGCAGACTATTAGATTGTGTTACAGCCATTGCTGGTGCAAATTATTGGCCTTGTGTGTGGCCTCATTGTAAAGTGACTTGTTGCCATTGCTCATATATATAAGAGTTATATTTGTTGCTGGGTTTTTCTCCCTCAAGAGGAGGGTTTTCCCAGGGTATTTGCTGTGTCTTTGTGTCTGATTTTGAAAATTAATTTCTGTGCATTAAATCTGATCATAAAAACTAACATGGTATCAGAGCCAGGTTTGAAGAAGATCTTGATCAGATTGTTATTACAGCGATACTCTTTACTCTCTTTCTCACCGTTGTTTACTTCTATCTCTTCGTCAAGATGGTGATCGGTCTTAAGCTTGAGGATAGACTTGAAGGAGCATCTAATTTCACATCTTGGAGATTCAGAATTATGCTCACCTTGGAAGAAAGTGAATTGGTCGAGTTTGTGGAGAGCAAAGTCCCCGAACCTACTGATGAGGAAGAGAAGGTACAGTGGAAGAAGAAAGATATCAAGGCGAAGAAGATGTTAGTTGATTCCATGAAGGATCATATCGTTCCTATTGTCTCCAAGTTGAAGATGGCAAGAGAGATGTTTAAAACTTTGGAGGAGATGTACGAAATCAACAGCACAAGTCGGGCACTTGCATTAAAGCAACAACTTCATCATGTTAAGATGGCGGAAGGAGAATCCATCATCGCTTACTTCATGAAGATTTCCGAATTGAGAGATCAGCTCTCTTCTATTGGTCATTTTGTTGATGTCAAGGATTTGACCATGTTGGCTCTTAATGGTCTTCCTTCATCTTGGGAGTCTTACATTCAAGGAATCAACAGATCGAAACTTCCCAAGTTTGATTGTTTGAGGGTAATCTGTATTCAAGAGGAGTCTAGGTTGGCTGCGATGAGAGGTCGAAGCTCTACAAATGAAGACATTCATGTTCTTTCCGCTCTAAATCAATAACGTCTAAGGCTTCACGTTTCTCCTCCTTACTCTTCATACAAACAATGTAGAAACCCTAGGTTTCCGCTTTGAATTGATATTTTTAGGGACGTTTTCAAGTTTTGTGATTTTTTTGCAATTTTTGGATTTTTGACAATAAATGCAAAGGTACGGCTTTACCAGAAATTTATAATAAATTCTTAATAAAATACTAGATCTTCAATGTATATGGAAAAATGCAATAGAGATAGAAGATGTTTGCTCATTTATTCATTTAGACTCAATACAAAATGATCAACTGGCATGCAATAAGAATTAATGATTTTTATTGTGAAAAGAACCTGTATTTTCCTGGTACGGCTGAAGGTACAGAAAGGTACGGCAGAATTAATTAATCCTCTTCTCCTGCCTTCAGATGAATGCATATGTCTCCAACACTGTAGGCGCCTTCAATGAAGTAGGTTTGATGCAAAATAGAGAGGCGTTTCTCTTGAAGGAAGAAAACACGTGCTTGAAGAGGTACGGCTCTGTCAGATCTGCATTTAATGCTGTACGGACTTCTCCCAAAACAATATCAATGTCTCTGAATATGGTGCGCCCAGGTTATTGGATGATCTCTGAATGCAAAGCACTGATGAACTCTGTCAATATTAATTCTTCTGAAGCTCTGTAGTTTTCTTTGAATAAGAAAACCTCTGTAGGCAATAAATCAAGTGATATTGCACTCTCTGAATTGCTTTCCGCTGGAGATGGCTCGTTCTCCAAGGAATCGAACGAGAAACCCTAAGTCTCAGGCTCAGACCAAAAATTGATCAATATCAAAACTCAATAATCTCATAATGGGCTCAATTCCCAAGGCAAACCCTCAAATACTTAAAAAGTGCGATTCCCTTGAAAATAGGGTTTTAATGAAATATTCATCTTTTAATATTTTCACTTCTCCATAGTTCTCCACTGAATATTTAATTATTAATTAAATATCAAATGCCCCTTTCTTCAATGGCGCACTGGAATTCACTTAAGCATTATTAAATTATAACTTTATATTATAACGCACTAATTAATATTTAATCAATACGATCAAATATTAATATCTCCCTTTGTTTCTAACCCGACACGATCCGGGCTCGATGCCGATGACTGGAGTGAATCTCGATGCCGCACGCTCAATCAAATGTACAGTGGCCAGCAAAGGTCCTATCGCTCTTGCCAAGAATCAAGTAGCAGAATTGGGGGGCTTATCTCCCATTGAGCTTTAAACGAAGACAACCGATCAACTCGCCGATCAAGCCGAGCCAAGTTCTCAAGTGACCCCATCCGCCTCCACTTCCGCCCACGAGGGTCAAGGATAGCTAATCCGCTAATTCCAGATGTCATGAGAAGGGGACATGACAAACAACGTTCCTCAATCTCATTGTTTCCAATGCTTAGTACTTTTAAGTTTGTCAGCTAGCCAATGGACTCCGGTAATGAAGAAAGATGGTTTGCACTCACATCAAGATTTACAAGGGTGGAAATGTCCCCAATAGTGGCAGGCAAATTAGCTAAACGATTGTCACGTAAATCTAAATCAACCAGACTAGAGAGCTCTCCAATGGAATCAGGAAGACTGTGCAATTGATTTGAGTGCAAATCTAGTTTTGTCAATCTGGAAAGTCCTCCTATTGCACTAGGAAGAGTCACAATTCGGTTCTCAGATAAATTGAATTGAACAAGGCTAGTGAGCTTTCCAATTAATTCTGGAAGCCACTCAAGCTGGTCTAACAATTTTCCTTGAAGATCCAAACTCTCGCCGAAAAATAAAAAGGTATTCTCTCCTACGAATCTATGCCTGAGTCCTCAAGTGGGTATCAACATGCAACCAGAAGGTGTGAGTTGTGCTCTAAGTAGTGTTTCATGGTTGCTTGATTGATTGCTCATTGGGTTGATCATTAGAATCAAGTTGTGACTTGCTTTTGCAGTTGTTGGATGTTGGTAGGATTTTGGTATTGTTTTGAGATGGATTTTGTATGATGTTGTTAATCAAATTGTAAGTTTGTTGGTTAAATCGTGGTTGGGTATCTTGTGAGGAAGAAATAGAGGACTCCTTTGGATACCCGACTAATTTTGTGACAAAATTGTGTATGTTAGCTCTGGTTAAGTCTATAGGTCTCTTTGTAATGTTGTCACTTTTATTCTGTTCTTGACATTTTGTGTGCAATTTTGGAGTTTATGATGAATTTTATTTATGGAGGTTGTTTTTAGCTTTGAGTTTGATGTTGATTTTGAGATCAAGTTTTGTTGCCACCTTGTTGGGAAACCCTTGTTTTTAGTGATTTATCAGTCTTCCAGAGAAAGGGAAAGAAGGATGTTGCTTTATTATTGACCTTCACTTTTGGTTCTTTGTGAACTATTGATCGTATGATCTATTTGATGTTATGGGTTTAGCCTTGCACTTGAAAATAGTTTCGTTATGAAGATTTTGTGTAGGATGGTGTTTGCCTTGCTTAATGCAATTTATCATGTGGCTTTATATGTTGTGCATAGGGCTTACCCTGATAGTGTCTTTTGAGTTTTGTTGTTTATAAGGGGAGTGGCTTTCAATGGGGGCCGAGACCCGGAAGTGGTCTCAGGGTAACTCATTGGAAGTTTGTTAATCAAGTGAAAACGTTAATATTTAATTAGGGGTTTTGGATAGAATCACACATTAACAAGATATAAGTGAATACCTCACTCATGGCTCAAGTGCTTGTATGGGCTTGAGATGAGTTGAGAAGGCCTGGAATGGAAAAATCATTGTCTTGTCTTTATGAAAGATAATTGATGCCGCATTGGATTGCATGAGGGGTCGGGTTTCGTAAGAGGTCACCAAGGTAACCCAAGTTGGGGGCCGGGGCCTAGGAAGATTCGCCAGGGTAACCCATGCAACATTGCGATGACACTCTTCCTTTAACAACTATGTATGCTTGTTTCCCTCTATGTTATTCTTGGGCCTCTGGAAGCACATGTTGGCATTTGTATGTTGAAGCTTTGTTGGTTATTCCTTATGTTGGGCACATCTTGTGCTGAGATTGCCTTACGTTATTGTGGATCTTGTTGTAAAGTCTTGTATCCTTGTTCTGTATGATGGTTATTGTTGGGGATCCTTCTTGTCATCTCTTAGCACGGGGGGTGGGCCTTCCGGTCCACGTGGTTGGGTGGAACGTGCTATGCACCCCATTGGGTCCCCAGTCGTTGATCGAGAAGTGCGAAATTGTACCTTGCAGTGACTCTTGAGTTGTACTAGAGTTAGATCCAGTATTGCAGCTTTGTACTTCTTCATTTCAAATGTATCATTCTATTTTATTGTATCTTCCCCATTCATGTTGGGAAGCGGCATTGTAAGATTGTAACCTTTGATTAATGTGTTGATCATGTTCATATTATTTTATGGTTACTGGTGTATACTTACCATCCATGTGATGTAATGATGTTGTTGTGAAAAGCAATGCAGTCTTGTAAACCCGAGGGATTTGTTATATGTAGTTCATGTTTAGTTTCATATCATGTAATGATGTTATTATGGTGTATGATAGTACTTTTAAAAAAAAAATTGGTGCCATAAATGCTAGATGTAATGTATCCTTTGGGGTTGCTTGGTGGGGCATTACACCGCTCGTTGGCGCTCCAACTCCTCTTCTACAGGCTACAAGTCGTATGCCATCTACTAGCTCCCAGGGCCCAATTGGTTTACACCAAGATGTAAGCTCTATCCAACAACCAACCATTGCCCCTTCTGAAATACTTCCCATCAAAACTTTGACCCCATACTATAAGCGTTGGTTCATTGAGGGTAGAGCATTAACAAAGACTCCAATCCATGAGTTTCACAATGTTGACGGAGCAGGAAAAGTCTTTGGTTTTGACATCATTGACAAAGCAGGTTTTGAAATACATGTGACATGCTTCAATGAACTTGTTGATGAGTTCTACAATGTTGTGCAGTCTAACAGTCTACATTATTTCTAATGGTCACATAAAAGTTGCAAACACAAAATATAGTAGCTCAACAAACCCATTTGAAATCTTCCTACTAAACTCATCAACAATTAGTCCTTCGACATGTGTAGACTCTACAATACCCATGCATAGCTTGCATATAAAGAGCATAGATTCCCTACTGTCACTGCCTATTAATTCCCTTGTTGATGTTCTTGGTGTACTTTTATCTATCTCCCCTACATAGACCATTCGTAAGAGAGATGGAACTAAAACAGTCAAGTGTACTGCAACAATCACTGACATGTCATGCTTGACCATTGATGTAACACTTTGGGGTCGTCATTGTGAAATTGAAGGAAACGAATTATGAATTATCTGGTTTGCCTCTTCTACCAACTCCTCCAATTATCTTGATCAAATCTGGACGTATATTTGCTTGGTGTGGAAAAGCTCTTGATACTATATTTGCAACTACAATTGTTATAAATCCACAATTGTTAGAAGCATAGTTTACATACTCGGAATCGGAGAGTACTCGGCAAGCCCAAAAATTTTGACTCGGGAAAAAATCGGGAAAAACTCGGCAAATACTCGGCAAATACTCGGCAAATTAAAAAGCAGCAAAATTTCTCATAAAAACACTTTTTTTTTGCAAAATTCAATTACAAAATGCATCAAATGAGTCTAAAAACCATGAGGGAGTGTTTTATATTAAATTTCATAGTTCAATACATATGGATTACAAAATGGCATCATTATATGAAGCCGCATAGTGAAACTGCTAATAACTAATGAATTTATGATGATTGCATTTGAAAATCATCATCATAAATTTCATATCTAGGCAATTACAATTTCCTCTTCCCCAACCTAGTGAAAAATTGGGAGGTAGAGGGTATGGTCCTTGCACTCGATTCTGGTTCCTTACTTGGCGTAGAAGATTGTGGCAGTGGCTCCACCATGCTGGTAGGTGGTAATGGCTCCTCCTCCACCACATCAATGTCATCCAATCCAATCTCCCCTGCTTCTGCTGTAGGCAAATCCTCCATAGCTTGCCTCTCGAAATCAGCAATCTCATCCTCTGTAAACAAGGAGGCCTCATCATCCTGCACGGTCCAATCACTGTATGGATCAATGTCATCCAAATCAATGAGCTCATCTGTCAATTCTTGCACCTTTTTTGTGCGAAGCCGAAGGTTATACTGCACAAAAACAAGATCATTGAGGCGTTGTTGAGTCAACTTATTACGCTTCTTCGTGTGAATGGCATCAAACAAACTCCAGTTTCTTTCACAGCCAGAAGCACTACAAGGTTGAGACAAAATTCGGAGGGCTACCCTTTGCAAATTTGGGGTTTTTCCACCCCAATCTTCCCACCAAGAACCTGCAAATAAGATATTCAAGGTTTTGTAAATATTAATAAACAATATTATAATTTGTAATAACTAATAAGTAATAATAATTGTAATTCATAACTTGCAAGATAAAGGCTTCACTTTTTCTTACATGGTGTTTGGATCTCTCTTCCTCGTTCACATAATGTGGAAGAAAACAAAGGCCCCCTAGCTGCCTTATATTGTTGCAACTCTAGAAGGATGAGGTCTTTCACTTCAGACTGAAGTGTCATCCTGTCAATACATGTGAATAGGCCCTCCATAACCTCCCCATTAGGATCCGTGAAGCCATCAGAGAAGTAGAATTTGGGGTTGAGAAAGTACCCCGCTGCATGAATGGGTTGGTGGAGTTGATTGTTCCACCTTCGATCAATGATATCCCAAATAGGGTTAAATCTATTTGCATCCCCCATGTAATAGTGTTGGATGGCCTCTTTGGCCCTATCCATTGCCTCATAAAGATATCCCATCACATTTTTCTCACCATCCACCAAGCGCAAGACCCTCACCAATGGCTCAGTCACCTATAAATTACAAAGTAGAACCAAATTTAAATTACACCTTACAATGAAACAAAATACTTATAGAATTCTAAATTAACAAAAAAGGATTCAATCTAAAAATTCATTAGAGTTGAATTACCTTGACAATCTCTAATGCTCTAGTTGCAAATTGACTATCAAAGATTATTGCTTGAATCTTTTCTCCATCAGCCTTCTTTGAGTAAGTTGAGTCTACCCATGGTTGACTCACAAACATCTGCTTCAAGGAAGTCAATAAACTAGTGATACTTTGCAACGTAAGAAAATTAGTTGCAAACCTTGTAGCACCCGATCGCAAGCTCTTTCCCTTTGGTGTGATCTCTCATCAATTGAAGAACCCATGGGTGATTATATATATATTTTGTTATGTCTCTTGCTTGTTCTACAATTGGTTTCACCCAGTCAATTTTGCCTATGTCCTCCAAAAGAAGGTCAAGGCAATGAGCTGCACAAGGGGTCCAAAAAAGTGTTGGATGCCTTGCTTGAAGCAATCTACCAGCTGCCACATATGCCGCTGCATTGTCAGTAACAACTTGGACAACATTTTTTATGCCCACCTCTAAAACAACCCGCTCCAACATCAAACTCAAATTTTCTGCATTCTTTATTATGTTGGAAGCATCAATTGACTTTAGAAAAACCAACACACCATTTGAAGCCACTATAAAATTGATAAGAGTGCGGTTTCTTCCATCTGTCCAGCCATCTGAAAGAATTGAGCATCCATACTTTTGCCATTGCTTTTTTTGAGCTTCCACAATTCCTTTTGCATCTACAATAGCATCTTCAAGTAACCTGCCACTTATATCTCTTGGACTAGGAGCCTTGTACCCTTTCCCTGCAACTGTCAATGCTGTCACCAAACACTCCCAATACGGACTCCTTGCTACATTGAAGGGAAGGTTGTTATAAAACCAAAAATTAGCACAAGCCTTGTCTGCTTCTTTGTGCACCTCCTTATTCCACCCAGTACCTTCCAATGAAGGTTGTGATCCTTGAACATTTCTAGGGACAAAAAATTGGAATTTGCTTGAAGTGGATGAAGTGGATGGTGTACGTATACGTGGACCACGACTAGAGCCCACAATGCCTTGCATATTTACCTCAGAATCTTCAGTCAAATTAGGAGCAATGGCTGCTTGTATGGCTGCTTGTGTCTTTGCCCTCTCCAATTTTTTTTCATCAAGTGCTGCAAGAAGAGCTTCCATCTCTCGTCTCACCTCTGCAGGGGCTATTGGACATGCCCTTGCATCATGGCAAGGGATACCAGCAAGATGGTATTTGAGGCGATTGATGCCTCCACTAATCTTCTTCTTGCACCAAGTACAAATAACACTTCCTGGTACTGGCCCATAATATCCATGTTTCCAAGTAGGATCACGGCTACCAGGGGGTCTCCTTTCAATGCTCTGGCTTGAGGCAGCTGTGTTCGAACCAGATGCAGAGGCGGATGCCATTGCAATTAAATATTAACCTACAATATCAGATGTTGAATAATGAATATATTAGAAGATGTAACAAATCCAATACAAAGTGAAAGGAACATCAACAATCAACTAATTGTTTAACTTCACCGTTATAATTTCAATCATTATCAAACAGTAAAGTTGTAAACTATCAAAGTGAAAGACTGTAAGACATTTCATTCAGTATACTGTCTTTCTAATTTCAGTTTTTTCATTCTTATATTTTTAATTTTTGTTGGATGCACATTGATTTAATTTACTTGTATGCAAGTTATCTGTGATTCTGTTGTTTCTTGTTTTAGCTTTCACTTATCAGTTTACTGTGATATCATATTAGCATCAATCATTTTAGAAGCTGAAATTTGAGCATGTTTTCATTTTATTCATTAAAGATTAAATCATGTATGACATTGTATGAGTTTGATTCTCGACTTTTGAGCACGTTTTATTTTCAATGCTAAGTATTTTCTACATCAGAATTATTATTATTTTAATTTTTAAATGTAAAATTTCATATATTATTTTATTGTAATAAATCAATAATATCATGGTGAAATTGCAAATAATAATATCATTTTTCTACATCTTATTTAATATTTATTATTATTTTAAATTTTTAATACTAAAATTTTATATATTATTTTATTATAATATATTAATAATATCTTGGCAAATAATAATAAGAAATGTAAAACAATAGTATTATTTGCCATGATATTATTATAAATTATAATAAAATAATATATGAAATTTTTGTTTTAAAATAATAAATTAATAATAATTAATAAATATTAAATATTATGTATAAAAGTGAACATTTTAACTTCCATGATATTATTATAAATTTATAATAAAATAATAAATGAAAACGAAATTTTAATAATAATAAATATTATTTTGATGTAGAAAATAAATGAATTAATATTTTTATTATTTTATACAAAGCATATGTATAAAATAATAAAAATACTAAATCCAATGTAAATCGCATTATTTTAATTAATTCTGGAGAATAAAATGAAATCGCGTCATTTTCTATCAGGGATTTGAAAAAAATAAAATCCAATGTAAATCGCGTCAATGCAAATCGCGTCATTTTCTAAGCTCAGGGATTTGAAAAAACAAAAAATCCAATGCAAATCGCGTCTGAAGTCTGGCGGAATAAACCTAAATCGCGGAATATGATGAAATCGCGTCATTTTTGAAGCGGGCATTTGAAAAAATTTAAGAATTAAACCTAAATCGCGTCATCTGAAGCTCGGGTATTTGAAAAAATAAATAAATATGGAGCACAGTATATGAAACGCAGGAAATATCACTCATTGAAGGCACAGGGTTTTGATCAAAGTTTCAAACTAACCTGGAAATCGCGCCAGAAGTCCAAATCGCCCAGCCAGAAGTCCAAATCGCGTAGCCACCAGTCCAAATCGCGCAACAACCACTGTAAATCGCTCGAAGGTGATTGTAAATGGTAAGAACGAGGGTTTAATAGCACGAAACGCGTCCAAAACGCGGTAAAAATACCCGCGAAAATGAAAACTCACAGAAAAACGCGTCAGAAACGCGTCAAAAAAGCGTTTGGGTTTTTGTGACGATTATTCTGCGAGTAAACAACAGATTACACGGCGATTACTCGGGAAAAAACAGAAAAAAAAATCGGCTAGGGTTTCCTGCGAGTAAAAGTGAAGATTACTCGCCCAGCCAAAAAAAAAACGATTACTCGGCTGCTCGGAGAGTACTCGCCGAGTATGTAATCAGAGGTTAGAAGCCTCAACATTGCACGACTGGCATGCCACTGTAGGGAATGAAACACCTTTCCTTTCCCTCTCAAAAGATCATCCTTCTTCAAACAAGTTTGCAAATCCGATTGGCATCACATCAATCAACAATATAAGCTCTCTAGAGAAAAGAAATGTTTGCATACAAGCAAGCATAACAAAAGTCCACTTGGATAACTGTCCATTGAAATCTGCACCGTTCAACATCAAACGGTATTATTAACTTCTTTAATTTTTATGATATTCAATTTTATATATAGTATATTTTTATATAAGTCTAATTAAACTTATATTATTATTAATTACTTTTAAAATTATTTAATTTAGCATTATCTTTTTTATTTTTGTTTTTAATATTAATTTATTTTTAGTAATTTTTTTAGAGTTACAATTTAGTAAACTTCTTTCTAACTAGATTCACTGAAATTATTTTGTATTCACAAAATTCTCCTAAAAATAGCTATAGCTGAAAGGGCAACAAATGCAAGAGTGAATTGAAACATCAAGGTGGTGTATTTACCCACAGGCATTTCTCTGGAGCTTCACAATTCTAGATCTAAGCTGATAGCCAAATGCTACAGAGTAATGGTTTTTTCAGATTGCTTCTTGGTGTTAAGATATCATATTTTGAGTAAATATGTATGAAATCATCATGTCATATATTTTAGCAAATCATCACTAATCATACATTTAGAACTTATTTTAGGTATAGAATACAACATATATAAATGATCCTGACTCAAGCTGCTGCTTGAAACTTTATTGGCAATGATTTCAGGAACTTATCTGCTCAGCAATTTCTGCAATTTATCTGCTCACCAATTTCTAAAGATGGACGTGTTCATATGCTCAGATTGATATATAACATTGAATCATGTACGTCCTCAATTATTCAGTAATATTTTACTGGGAGCTTATTGATTATCTTCGTGCTTTTGTAGATCTATCACACTTTACTTATGTGAGCTCATAATGTAGTTTCTAGTGCCAATTCATATTGGTTAACCATCAATTCTCTCTATTTATAATTTTAGTGAATACTTTTAAATGCTTTGTTCTAGTTGCTAAAAGGATTCAATGATTCATAAATCAATCTAAGAGGATTGATAAACTTACTTTTATGTTTTGCATAGTAGCATGCAATGTTACATACCTTGCACATTGCAAGCTACATATCTACACGTTTCAGCAGAAGTACTTGATCTCAGTACACTACAACATGGGATTATCACCAGGGTAAGCATGTAACTGTATTTTAGGTTTTAAGCTGTTTTGGTTCACCCATCCATATCAAAATATTTTAATATATATGCCCCAAGCTTTGCTTGGAACTTAGAACTGCATTATGCCATACATTCTTTTTGTAAGTTCAAGATTTATTCATTTAAATCTATTTGATTGTGCACAGATGTGGACAGGATATAGAGGCAACACATAAGATTTTGCTGTTGTTATAAGCTTCACAAGATGACACAGGGTGGTGTTCTCATAAATCAGGCATCCCCATTTGCATGAGAAAATTAACATTTAAAGGAGTTGCTGGAGTACTTTCTTTCTAAGTTGTAATATTGTGGCTGCCCACTCTTCTGTTTAACAGAGCAGATGGAATAATAGCAGATTTCAAGAAATGGATATGGAATTTTCTAACAAGTTTGATAGTTTGCATCAGTTTTCCCTTTTGTTCAAATTCTATTTGTAGTCCCCCCCAAATTTTGAATGGGACAAATGCTCTCCCAATATTAATCATTTTATTTTTTGACTTCTAAAGTACTATCCATCAAAACATTAAGGAAAGCAAAAAATTTTGACATGTTGTAGCTGCAACCGCCTTGGTAGACACGTATGCAAAAAGTGGAAGCATAGACAAGAAATTAACTATTTGACAAAATGCCTCAAAATATTGTTATCTCATGGAATCTCAGATTTTGATCTGTTATGCCTTTTATAACAATTTTGGACAAATGCTCTCCCAATATTAAGCATTTTCTTTCGTACCTTCTAAAGTTGTTTAAATTCTCTTTTCAAATGACCTTTACCCTAAATGTTATCAGAAAGCAACCCTTTTTACGGTAATGGGTGTTAGTTTTATGATCAGATGTAATGCACAGAAAATTAATTCAAAATCAGACACAATAACACAGCAGATACCCTAGGAAAACCCTCCTCTTGAGGGAGAAAAACCCACCAACAATTATATCTCTTATATATATGAGTAATGGCAACAAGTTACATTACAAAGAGGCCACACACAAGGCCAAAGATCAGCATCAGCAATGCTGTAACACAAACTAGTAGTCTGACCTTTAATTCGCACTTGAATAAACACACAATTTGTTCCTCTATGAATTCGCACTATTCTTCTTGAAGAGGTCACACTTAATGGAGAAGGAGATTGAACTTGCTTGATGTGCAAATGAGAGGAAATGACCTCATATAAATACATTGCTAGATAGGTCGCACCCTTTCAATAAACTAGGTCGGCCACCAAGGAATAAATACAATTAATAATGATGAATTACAATGAGGGTCGGCCAAGGAAGAATAATGCAAGGAAGTCGGCCAAAAAATAATGTTGCCATTTACACATATAAATAATTTATATCTTCAATTGGGGCTGGAAGAATTGAGCCCGAAGCTACTAACATCAACACTCCCTCTCAGCTAGGGAGAAATACTTCCAACTGCATAAGACATATCACCTCATGGCTACAACCATGTATGGTATGTACAAGTGTTCGTCACTTGCGTGATGTTGTCACCTCAACATGACTTTCACCATGGCTCTCCCAGAGGGTGAAAACACAAGTACAAGAAAATCATCACGGACTCTCTCACGTGACGCTGTCATGGAGTCACACACATGGCATCCACCATGGCTCTCCCAGAGGGTGGAATCAAGGGATTTCACCTCGAACTTCTCTTTAAGAGAAGAACTCATTACCAAGGGATTTCAACTCGAACTTCTCTCACAGAGAAGAACTCATTACCAAGGGAGAACTCATTATAGAGGATCATTGATATTCAAACTCTTTCTCAATTAAGGGCTGGATTCTGCACCATACCAAGCTTATCTCGACAGTACACAAACTTTATCCTGGAGAGAGGCTTGGTGAGAATGTCTGTCGTTTGCTCATCAATGCTGATATACCTCAACTGAAATGCTTTCCTCAATAACATGTTTAGTTCTGTCATGAAACACTGTATTGACAGAAGGCTCCACATAGCTTAATTAACACAATAGATGACAGTCGGCTCCAACGATTGTCCAACCAATCCTGCAAGGAGCTTCTGAAGCCACACTGCTTCTCAAACTGCCACACATGCTACAATGTACATGACCTCTACAGTACACAGTGCTACAGATGACTGCTTCCTACTGCACCAGGAAATCATAGCAGATCCCAAACTAAAGCAACATCCAGAGGTGCTCTTCCGATCAGTGACACTTCAAATCCACACCTGAAGAATATCTCAGCTATATCCCACTGTGCCACGCAAGTGTCTCAGAATATGTTTTGCTGCAACTAGAAGTATTTGCCTTGGTTCACACATAAACTGACTAAGTGCACTCACTGCAAGGCAAATATTCGGTCTAGTATTGACTAGATACAACAACGATCCAATCAACTGTGTATATAGAGGATCCACCAAAACTAGCTGCAGCCTTCTTAACCATCTTCTTCAGGTTCAGTAGGCTCCCTCTGAATCTTTAAGTACATGCATCAACCTTCTGACCTCATCGACCAATGATTGCCTACAGCGCTGCCTTAGATAAATGTTTTCCAGTGCACACCTCTAGTACAGAAGAGAGTTCAGGGTTGACCTCCTCGACCTCATTGCAGATCACTCTATTCTGAATAGGTTTGCAGAGCTACCAATATCAAATCCAGATGAACGTCTTGTACAATTTTGATCTTAGCAGCTGAAGAGGTCTTTCAAGGATTTAACACTCGGCCTTGCAACACTACAACCTTCACTTCTTCTCAGTGAGTCACAGAACTCCCTCTTGATCCCTACTTCAGAGATTGCAAAGAAGACTTTTGGAAGTGAACTCCCTCTAGCCACCAACTTAGTCTCATGGTTGCAAGTTGTGACTTCACGCTTGATCATTTCCTTGATTGGCATGACTTCCTCACAAGATGCCTCAAACTTTTCATCACTAAGCAATCTCTCATCACCGTCTTGCTTCTAACTGTCCACAAAGCATTTTAGAGAGAGATTACTAACTGTTTATAACTATCCAAAGAAATATCAAAACTAGAATCATACAAGGTTTACTATCTCAGGTTATAGCATGAATATATAAGAATTTATGAACAATATTAAAACATGAATAAGTAAGTCAACCTATAAGAGAAATATATCAAGGGATCAGAATGAAGGGATAAAGAAACTTATCTTTATTTAATTTTTGATATAACTCTTTCTTCCATCTTTTACTCCTCTCGAGAGTGTCAAACTCAGCACAACAAAAGAAAGACAATCTGCACAACTACAAATTTCTTGAAAGCATTATACAATTAGCATGTAGAACCAACTCTCTCCAAGAGTTCAAGGCTCTATCACAGTTCATGCATTAAAGAATGATATCGATGTGACCAACTACTCACCATCAAAAATGCAATTCTCCTTTTATTTCAAAGTCACACTCAGAAATCTTCACAACCAGCATGAAATAACTTGCAATAAATGAAATTTTCAAAGGATCTTATGCTAGAGAACACAATTCAAGAGAAACCACTATCTCTCTTTACTAATTACAAGATCCAACTAAATGATATAACTCAACAAACAAAGAATACTTATCTCTTTAAATATTCTGATAGATGCAAATACTGAATGCAGTAAGATACGCTGCTCTTGCGCACAGATCAGCACACAACCTTCACGGCTTGAACACAGGCCCATGGCTTAGAATAGAAATTCCCTAGAATCCTTCTAAGAAGATATCTCATCCACATCTGCAAATGAAGCATGCTGATTAGGCCTGGTGGGGCAATCCTTTGCATAGTGACCAAACTTGTCACAACGAAAACATTGGACTTTAGAGAGGTCCCACTTCTTCTTGAATGCGGGAGCACCATCAACTCCTTTATCTCTATTCCTCTTGAAATATCCTTTCTTTCCACTTTCCCTTTCTTCTTCAAGGATTGAGCAGAAAGAACATGAATGTCTTCATTTGTAGAGCTTCAACCAATACCTCTCACAACCAACCTAGACTCTTCTTGAATACAATTTGCCCTCAAACGATCAAACTTGGGAAGTTTCGATCTTGCACTGATTCCTTGAATGTAAGATTCCCAAGATGAAGGAAGACCATTAAGGGCAAGCATGGTAAAATCCTTGACATCAACAAAATGACCAATAGAAGAGAGCTGATCTCTCAATTCGGAAATCTTCATGAAGTAAGCGATAACAAATTATCCTTCCGTCATCTTCACATAATGAAGTTGTTGCTTCAATGCAAGTGCACGGCTTGTGTTGTTGATTTCATACATCTCCTCCAAAGTTTTAAACATCTCTCTTGTTGTCTTCAACTTGGAGACAATAGGAACAATATGATCCTTCACGGAATCAACTAACATCTTCTTCGCCTTGATATCTTTCCTCTTCCACTGTACCTTCTCTTCCTCGTCAGTAGGTTCGGGGACTTTGCTCTCCACAAACTCAACCAATTCACTTTCTTCCAAGGTGAGCATAATTCTAAATCTCCAAGATGTGAAATTAGATGCTCCCTCAAGTCTATCCTCAAGCTTAAGACCGTTCACCATCTTGACGAAGAGATAGAAGCAAACGACGATGAGAAAGAGAGTAAAGAGTATCGCTATAATAACAATCTGATCAAGATGATCTTCAAACCCGCTCCGATACCATGTTAGTTTTATGATCAGATGTAATGCACAGAAAATTAATTCAAAATCAGACACAATAACACAGCAGATACCTTGGGAAAACCCTCCTCTTGAGGGAGAAAAACCCAACAACAATTATATCTCTTATATATATGAGTAATGGCAACAAGTTACATTACAAAGAGGCCACACACAAGGCCAAAGATCAGCATCAGCAATGGCTGTAACACAAACTAGTAGTCTGACCTTCAATTCGCACTTGAATAAACACACAATTTGTTCCTCTATGAATTCGCACTATTCTTCTTGAAGAGCTAGCACTTAATGGAGAAGGAGATTGAACTTGCTTGATGTGCAAATGAGAGGAAATGACCTCATATAAATACATTGCTAGATAGGTCGCACCCTTTCAATAAACTAGGTCGGCCACCAAGGAATAAATACAATTAATAATGATGAATTACAATGAAGGTCAGCCAAGGAAGAATAATGCAAGGAAGTCGGCCAAAAAATAATGTTGCCATTTACACATATAAATAATTTATATCTTCAATTGGGGCTGGATGAATTGAGCCCAAAGCTGCTAACATCAACAATGGACTCCCATCTATTCGTTAGACTGTCCTTTGTTTTTAGGTTTACTTTTGAACTTTGTTTTTTAATGGCTTCAGATTGGGTTTTTTGATAGTAAGGCATCAGCCTTGAACATAATATATATATCTTCTTGTTACTTTACAAAGCACATTGCATACTCGCACTTAACATATATCTTCTTGTTTATTTAGAAAGCACTTTGCATATGGCAAGTTTCGCTCCCAAATATTTACAAGCACCACTAATTATGATTGATGAGTTGGAAAGGTCTATGAGGTTTTACTGAAATAATCATTATAATCTCATTGGAAAATGTAGGAATCGCGATTTTCTTTTCATTTTATGAAAGCAAAGTTATGATTTTTGGGACTGCATTTAGCAAATGAATTTTCATGCTTAGTGGGTGTGGATTTGGCTTCCCTGTAGGCATAAGTTGCTTATGCAAGTCTTGTGTATTTGCAATAGGTTTTATGATTGCATTCCAAACTTCTGGGATACTCTTCAATTTGGTGACTTTTACAGATCTTTTGCACACAGGAGCAATTTTTCCATGTTTCTATTTTATCTATCTATTTCTTCAGGAACTTACTTAAATTGATGTTCCCAGTGCAGTGTAGCGTGCCCCAAAGATACAAACTCATCATACCACTCAGAATTTAATCCATTACAAAATTCAGCTATGAAAAAAAACACTAACAATCACCCAACTAAGAGTTACAACTAACTACAGGAAACTCAAATGAAGAAAGTCATTAGGCTTACACTTAATCTTATCTCTTCAATAAAATATAAAATGCAACTTTTATGTAAGACAAATTAAAGTGACCATACAAATCTTATTTCCTCAATAAAATACAAAAGTGAACTCAAATTCAGGAAATTCAAACGCTGGTGTTTTGCTCATGGTTTTTCATTTTCCCAACGCAGTCTATTTTGCTTAGACTCTGCCAGTCCTTACTGCAAGTTGCGTAGAACAGCAGGCCAGAAAAGACCATAATGTACATAAAAGTGGAACGCAGAAATGAAGAAACTGGGTGGAATGGCTAGTGATAGATGACACTCTATTCTGGCAATCTATTGTGTAGTCTTAATCAGTTGAAAACGTATTCATGGCAGTCTATTATGTAGTCTTATTCAATTGAAAACGCACTCATGGCAGTCTAATGTGTAGTAAAGTGACAAAGATGATTGGAGTGGGAAAACAACTGATACTAACTGGGGAAAGAAGTGACTGGACTGTGAAAATTGAAAAGGGCCATTATATATTTAATAGTCATAGTTTCTTCTTTTTCTAAATTTTTGTAATGTCCCCATTTTAGCTATATGCCCTTCAGTGACTGGTAGCCTATTTCCGGAAGCCCGTAGGCTCGTTAGAGGTAAAATTAGGGTTTCCTATTTTATAGGGGTTCTAATGCATTTTTTATGGCTTGTATGTTAGAGTTTCCGATGCATGTCTGGTGGAGTTTTTTGGGTTTTCAGAGAGCTTCGCAGTGGTATGTTTTGCAAAGGCATTGGGCAACTTTTTACAATTTACTATTTTTAGTAAGTTATATTTTTGGCAGTGCCATTTGGGCAGTAGTATCAGTAGTCAGTTTCCATTTCAAACAATGCAGTTTGGAGCATATTTGGCTTTCAGCATTTTGAGGCTCATTTTGGGTAAAATGATTTATTCTAAGTCATTAATGTTATAATTTCTTATTGGCCCCCTTGGCCTAGTATTAATGACTTAAAGTTGTTTTAAAAGGTGGCCTTTGAGGGTGGACGCCTCATTGAGAGATTATTTAAATATTTATAAAGTAAATATTTCTCCTCAAGTCTTGGACGCCTAAAAAGGTGAATTTAATGTTTTAAAAAGTTAAAATATTTCAAAAGTGAAATGGGTGTCTCTTTTGGAGGGAAAAAAATATGGAAGCTGAAGAGCCAATAGTCACCTTCAATTCTATAAAAGCAGGCCATTGCTCATTCATTTCTGATCTTTGGAAAATTATAACAAAATGTTGTTGGATTGAATTTAGAACCCGGCTAAGGGGAAGCTTAGCAAATTGACTCCATTCTTCGGGCCTGAAACTATGGTTCCCTAGATGGTGGATTGAGAGTGTGCTTCATTCAGAAGTGCACATTGAGTTTCATTGTTGAAAAATTTGATGTATTTTTCAGTTTTTGAGCTTGCTGGTTCGTTCATGGCTGAAGGTGATTTTCATATGCAGCTCTTTGAATGATTTTTATTTGCACATGGGTATTGGTTCTTTCAATTTGTATGCTTGAGGCGTCCCTATTTGTGCAAGATCAGAATTTATAATAAAGTGGATGAATTTTAAAGAGAGGTCGACCCTCTCCTAGGGTTGTACCATTTCAAGAAGATAGCTTTGAAATTCGTGTCTTCTTTTTGGGTGTTTGATTTGGCATTAGAATTTCATGTGAGCTGGTTGCCATGTTTCTTGTGATTAATTGCTTCTAATTTAAGGTGATATGGTGAAGTATTGTGGAGGTTATGAACATTTGGGTGTTGCATAGTTGTTGGTTGAAAAAATAACAAGCTGCTGGTTTATATCAGACTTAGCTCTTTTCTTGATATGCAATACTTCTTGGGCATCTATGCTGCTAATTCCATGTGCATTCCATTTGGAGAAGATAGAAGCATTTTGGAAGAAGATTTGAACAATTTAATGATGACCAGCTGCTGCCTCATCGAAGTTTGGTGAAGTGTGGTAAGAGATTTGAGCATTCCTGTTATGTTGCATTTGCTGGTTATGCAAATTCAGTTTGCTGATTCATTATATCAGATTGAACAAAGTTCAAATTTTGGCTTGTAATTCTGTATTTGTGAAGATTAAAAGTTGGAAGAATCATCCTTCAAGTATTTACATTGGTTATGTTATTGTAACACTTGTAAATTGCAGATTTATTTCATTGTAAGGCTGTGAATTAGTAGTACTAATCCAGTCATTATTATTGCTGCATTTACTTGTGAATTTTTATGCAAACACTTTAACCCCTGGATGGTTTACCGCCAGTGTGGAGGAATTAACCTTGTATCTTTCATATTTCACCCACTGAAAGAGGAGTATCCCCACTACACTAGTGGATGCCCACCGCAGCAGATGAATAAGTTTGCTCTGTAATCTTTTCCCCCACTCAATAAGTGGAAGTGTGGAGTCTTTTCCCCCACTAAATAAGTGGAAGTGTGGAGATCTCTCATGGCTGGTTCACCGCCTATTCACATTCAATTGTAATTTGTTTTCTAGTTATTGTTTAGTTGCCTCCGCCATATGTTAGCACCTCGCCTTCAAAGGAATCTTGTGTGCACATTCTTGGCGTTGAGTTTATTTTACACTTCCAGTTGTATCAGTTTCAATATTGAGTTATTAGATCCTAGGGATCCTCTGACCATATGCTCGCCCCTCTTCCTTAAGTGGTTTTAGGGCACATTCTTGGTTAGAGTTACTATTCCGCATCATTTTGGTTTTGGAGCTAACCTTAACAGGTGTGTGTTGCATTGTAATTGATACTGAAAATCAAAAAAAAATTAAGGGGGCATATTTCAATTTTCTCATTTTTCCAAAAATTGGCATACTAAGCTTTAGAAAATTTTCTCAAGAATGGTATGTTCCTTCACTTTCCATGTCATTAACTGAAAATAGGAATTAATCAGTAATTATAGTTTTCTTTGGTATTTTTTGAAAACAAAGTTGAACAATTGCAGGAATGATAATAATATTGGCTAAAATAGTAAACTTAGTAGAAACCAGGTGACATGGTTAAATTGTAACAGCAAACAGTAATAGTTTGATATCCAAGTTCTTTACAAATAGACTATTTACAAAATTGAAACATATATCAGACTTCTTAAAGCTTAATCTCTAGCTTTGATTAAATAAGTTAAACCAGTAGCATTCACACCTTAGCTCTCTTGCATTATAAACACACCCAACCTTCTTGGATAACATCAAACGTCTTAAAGAAATGATGGCCCTAGGCTTGCAAGTGAAGAGCCTCAATTATGTTAAGAGCCCCCAGCTATCTAGTAAAAGGTGAACTTAAAGGAAGTATCTCAACAAGTGGTTTGCATATATTTAAATAATAATAAAAAATGAAGCCATCTAGGATAAGAATGGGCCAGTGCCTGATCACAGCCCATTTTATTTTCTTCTTGTTTTATAGTGCCTCAAATGCAAAGCCAGGTGGATCTTGCGGATGGAAAGTTACCTTTGAAATTGAGTTCCAAAGTAAGATATATACTACATCATAGCTTATAGCTGTTTCCTAATGAGCCCGTCGATCTTTAAGCTACTAAACCCCTGTTTGTGGATATGGAATTCTCTAAGAAGTTTGATAGTTTACATCAGTTTTCCCTTTTGTTCAAATTCTATTTGTAGTCCCCTCAAATTTTGAATGGGACAAATGCTCTCCCAATATTAATCATTTTATTTTGTGACTTCTAAAGTTGTATCCAACAAAACATTAAGGAAAGCAAATTTTTTTGACATGTTGTAGCTGCAACCGCCTTGGTAGACATGTATCCAAAAAGTCCAAGCATAGACAAGAAATTAACTGTTTGACAAAATGCCTCAAAATATTGTTATCTCATGGAATCTCGGATTATGATCTCAGATACAATTTTATCTGTTATGCGTTTTATGACAATTTTCGACAAATGCTCTCCCAATATTAAGCATTTTCTTTCGTACCTTCTAAAGTTGTTTAAATTCTCTTTTCAAATGAGCTTTACCCTAAATGTTTTCAGAAAGCAACCCTTTTTATGGTAATGGATTCCCATCTATTCATACATTTAACACATAATACAACTTCAATGTCTTCGGCATACTTATTGCACCATAGGGTGCGATTGCTAGTAAATTATTATTCCCATTCTTAAATAAAGATATTACATATTTAGTTATTATTCCCAAAACACTTCTGGATGCAACGGTTATGAGCAAAATACAACAGGTTGTTGCACAGACAGTTGCCATTACACCAAAAGATCGACCCGTTAATGCCCAATACAACCACCAAAGTTAATGAATCTACAGGAGGCGGTTAAACCATGTCACGAACCCAAGCACAGCACAAGGAGACCAAGGACACACACCTTGCAACAATCCCCCCCCCCCAAGCACAAGTGAGGGGTTTGAACCTGTGACCCAGGCTTTGATACCAATTGTTGCATAGACAATTGTCGTTGCACCAAAAGATCAACCTGTTAATGCCCGATACAACCACCAAAGTTAATGCATCCACGGGAGGCGATTAAGCCATTTCACGAACACGAGCACTGCACTGCACAGCACAAGGAGACCAAGGGTGCACACCTTGCAACATAGGTCTCCACACAAAGATGTGCATTATTAAGGGCAAAAAATCTAGGCCCCCTTCCCCAAGTTGAATGCCTATGCTAGAACAAGGTGTTGTGCATGGCACAAAATAGATGATCCATGTTATCTAGCAGAAATTTTAGACAGAGCAAAGGGATGATTTTTACAAAATAAAAGACTAGACCAGCTATCTTGACTACTGCAGACACAATGTTGAACTCAAATCCAGGAAGCTGCCAAATATGCAAATCTAGAGGTGGAAAAAATGGAGCATCCACATTCTTCAATAGAAGATGTCAGCTCAGGAGCAAATGAGGGCCAATTTTCATAAAATGAAAGGCTACCCTGCAATTTGACTACTGTGGATGCATTAATACAATCTGATTAGGAGGAAACCACACAGATTTTTGGAATTCAAACTCCAACTTTGGGACTTAGAATTTAGTTTTGAAGCTTTGGAGGAAACCCCGCAGATTTTTGGAAATCAACCTCCAACTTTGGGACCCAGAATTTAGTTTTAAAGCTTCCAGTGGCCAATCTTTGTGGAACAAAATTTCGAATTCAAACTCCAACTTTGGGACTTAGAATTTAGTATTGAAGCTTTGGAGGAAACCCCACAGATTTTTGGAAATCAACCTCCAACTTTGGGACCCAAAATTTAGTTTTAAAGCTTCCAGTGGCCAATCTTTGTGGAACAAAAGACTACTCGCCTTTATGTGACAGTTGTGGGTTCAATGACAAAACCAGATTTCTATTGGGACAACTCTATAATAACAGATCTGAAAATAACCCAAAATGTGACATTCACAAAGAATTAAACAAGACGCAATGGGGTTTAATGGGTCCATGAAACATCTAATACCATGTTGAATTCATTGAGGAAACTCACATCCAAGAATCTCATTGACACATAAAAACCACCAAAGCGTGAACTTGCTAAGTTAACAATATGACATTGAAAGTTTGAAACAATTACAAGAATAACAAAATGCTTCTAATCATTATTCATAAGAGTTGTTGATCAACCCCACAAAAGACAAGGATCACCTACGACCAAAACAACCTTCCACACAAGAGAAAAGCAAAAGAAATGCTATGAAGCCAAAGAATTCCTTAGATGCATAATTGAAACTGATACAAGAAACAATGAGAAAATTCTTGTTATAAAAACAAAGATGAAACCCTTGGACATACTAAGATAATAACAAGTGTCTTAATCCTAAGATATGAGAAAGTAAATGACCTAAGAAAACTTAAGTATGCAAGTGTAAATAAGACCTAATATGAAACTAGTTAGGTAATATGCCATGTTCACACCAACACCCACTCTTACGTGAAATACATGCAAAGATGCAAGGATGGGTCTTGACTACAAGGCCATGTTAGATACCCATGTACAAACAAATAAATCTCTTTGAAAAAAGAGTAGAAGAGAAAAACCCATAGGAATAAAATGCTCTCCAAAAGATAAAATATGCAAACAAACATGTACAAGTGAAAGAAGAAAGGAGGACTCAACACAACTATCCAAAACATGTCTTTCCTTCCATCTTTCTATGCCATTTGCCACTCCAACTGTCCATGACCATGTAGATGATGATGATGTCAAAGAAGAAGATGAACCAAATAACATTTTTAAGGCAATTTGATATTGTTCTTTTGAAGAAGGAACTCCAACTCATCAATATATTTTGTACAACACCGATGATCATCATGTTCCTATTTTTTGCAATATGCACATTTGGGTTTCTCCTTCCTAGGTGATTCCCCCTTAAAAGAAGAAGAGGACTCAGGAGTAGCCTATGATGTTGATTCCTTGGCTTGCTCATTGTTCTTAAAGTCCTTATTTTTCTGTTTCTTTCCCTTGCTACTTGAAGCCTTTTGGTCTTTTGTGCTTTGATTAGCAATAAGAGCTTGTAGTTTTGGAGACTTTAGAATACCCATTTGAACTAGCTTTGTCTACTCACTAGCGAGTGAAGCAGAAAAATCAGCAAGTGAAGGCATATGGAATGTAGTACCAAGGGCATCCCTGGTAGCATAAAATGTAGAAACAAAAACTAAATAATTAAGACCAAGTTTGGCAAGGATGGAAAGAATCAACTAAGTGTCATGTTTCTCAGTACCACACTATTTCAACTACAATCTTAGTGATTTGAGCTTAGTAAAGACGTCCAAGATGCTATCAAAATTAGAAGAATTCAAACCAATGAGTTTATTCTCCAATTAAAAACCTTGCAAAGTATCGTACTTCCCAAATAAACTCTCCAACGTATTCCAAATCTAATTTGGTATTGTGCAAGACTCAATGTCAAAAAGAAGATTACGAGAAGTAGACATGCATAATGTTCCATAGGCTTCATCACACCTATTGTACCACTTTCTCTTTTTGGTTCAAGTTTTGTACCCATTGTAACTCAATATAACCCCAATTTCTTTCATTGTATCTCCATTTGTTTTTTCCACCCATTGTAATTTTATGAAGTGAGAGAAGTAATGTGGGTTTGATCCATGATGTATACACAAGAATAAAAAATTGGAAAGAGAAACACTAGATCCCTTACAATTCAAGCAATCAAACCCCTTGTAAAAGAAATAAAATCCACATTTTTGCAAATTTTCCAAAAGATAAACCAAAGTACAAAATCTGACTTCAGATTTAAATAACAAGTACCTAGAGAAAAATCAGAAAAAACTAAATAGATGGCTACAAAGATGCAAAACCAACTTTCCAACACCTATTTGTTTGTGAGAATTTGATACCATATGCCCAAGTTATAGCTTATGGAAAAATACAACTTCCTTTTGTGATGTGAATGGAAGCCCTAGCACTGTTTGGGTCGCCAAAAAGTGGCGCCACTGGCTTTGGCTAAGTGGCAACGGCTAAATTGATGATGCTAGAGTGGTCGATGGCTAAATCAACTAGCTTTGGCTAAGTGGAACCAAGGGCTAATGCCCCTCTGACAACTACGCAAGTGTTGACATCAACCTACGATGACCATACTACCTACCTTTAAAAAAACCTTTTTAAAAACTAAAAAATTCCAAAATTTTGTACCAAACTTATGCAAGCATGACATAGGCGAATATTATCAATGAGATTCCAATCTTCTAGCATCTACCATTATACTACCTTATGAAAACTATATAGATCCATATATGTTGTAAAAAAAAATGTGGCAAATTCTATAAACCCACAAAAGAAGTTCAAAAAATTTCCAAAACCCAAACCCTATTGAGTTTTATATCAATTTTTAAGTTTTTAGGTCTTCTAAACTCAACCTTGAGGCTTGTTTTGCACCAAGATGCACCATTTAAAAGTTCTTAGCCAAAACTCTCCAGAAAAAAGGGAAAAAATTGCAAATTTAGAGCTCTAATACCATGTAAGAGTTGTTGATCAACCCCACAAAAGCCAAGGATATCACCTGCAACCAAAACAACCTTCCACACAAGAGAGAAGCAATAGAAATTCTATGAAGCTATAGAATTTATTAGATACAAAAATGAAACTAATACAATATACAATAAAGAAACCCTTATTATAAAGACAAGCATGAAACCCTAGGAGATACTAAGATCATGACAAATATTTTTATCCTATGATATGAGACACAAAAAGTAAATGACCTAAGTATGCTTAGATATGCAAGTGTGAATAGGATCTAATATAAAACTAGTTAGATAATATATCTTGTTCACATGGACATTATTGACTCCTATCTCAATCACTTACAAACAAAAATGAGCATCTTGTTTATATAGCAATCCAAATGGAAGGCATGTTGAATGCAAGTAGTTGAAAGGTGGATATGGAGATGCCCCCTCATGGTAGTTGCCTACCAAATACATTAAGACATGTTGACTTACCATTCCAAATAGTAAGTGCATAAGCTTATTCAAGGTGCACATATCTAAATATTATGTTAATTTAGAAACTACTAGCTTAAGTTTAACTTAACATAAAGGAGAGTACTTTACATCAAAATGTTCAACAAATATTGGAAATAAATTGAGACTATAGCTAATAGGGATTACAAAGTTTTCAATCTAAGTAATAATCAAACGAACTTTTCCCAATGGGTTTGAGGCACATGGTAGGGAATGATGAGTTTCACAGCATAGACCCACATTTCATTCCCACAAGCATGGCACCTTGTAGTGGCCATGAGGACACACTGATGTAGGGTTCAAACTTATGGCAATATATGGACCTAATCCCACCCCTATAAGTCACCGTTGGGGCACCTTGAGGTAAAGTCGATTGTTACCATATTAAGGATCCAAGCCTACCTCGAGGTTCTTTGTGAGCTCTACCCTGGCAATTAACCACATAGTAGCATTACACTTACAAGGCAACGGCACAACAATCTAAAAGTTTAAATGAAATTCAATTACATGAGTTTAAAATATGAAAAACACAACAAAGTAAAAGATGCTAAAATACTCAAAAAAGGTGGAAGAAACAAACTACAAATGACATTTCAAGCCAAATAGAGTGTAGAAAGAGAAACATTAAACAAAGTCCAAATGTCAATTATAAGACATAAATAAAGATCCAATGTTGCCAATTACTCTCAGATTCTCCTTGAGTATCAATTTTCAATCTTAGAGTACATAAAGTCATAGACTTGTTACTTAAAATAAAAAACAAAATTCGAAAATACAAAATTCAAATAGCCTCTAAGGCAAACATGACTTGATACGTGAAATGGAAGTCAATGTCATGATGTCTACAACCATTTGCTCCAAATGAGCACGGTCATGATCATCCATGGAGCATAGCCTTATTCAAGATATCCAAATCTTCTCTACTAAATGTAGCTCCTCATCAGTTGTGATCCATTCTGAATCAAGAACAATCTCATCTAAGTGAAAGTCTGAAAAATTGTTGACCTACTACCTAAAACTTTTGAATTTTGAGGAGTTTATAAGAAAAAAGCCACAACCATTTTGAAAAACGTGTCTTTCAAATTTTTTTGGTTTTGACAGTTTGACCTACTTTTGACTAGCATTGACTAATTTATTTAATAACCTAGGCAAACAATTCTAACTAGCATGGGAAAAAGTACCCACAATTAACCAGGTTTTGCTACTATGAGCTTTAACCTAACATTTAGTCAAATGGGATGAACTCAAGTAGTAAACCATTGGAGCTTTTATATAAAATGATGAGCACAAAGATTTACTGAGAGGGGGGGGGTGAATCAGTAAATCAAAACACACTTTTACTTTTTCAACTTTTATCAACTTTTAAACCTTAACACAACATCAACTTCTTAATATGGATCAATGCTATCAAGTTGACTTCAATTGATGTAGAAATGTTTAAATGATTTTACAAAAGTAAGTAGGTACCAACCTACTCGAAATATTAATAAGATTGTTTAGTAGGCTCCAACCTACAAGGAGCACCAGCCCCTTAAACTTATTTAGTAGGCACCTAACCTACAAGGAGCACCAACCCCTAATGTGCAAGGCACCAACCTTGACTTGATGGATGTAAGATGACTGCCTTCAATCAGATCTGCACTATCCCTCTCCTCCAATCTGCTATATGATGAATGATATCACCCTAAGCCCACACAAGAAGATAGGACTTCTGACTTGAACTGCTCACACACTACAACCACACCCTCAAATCTGAAAAATGAATTGGTTCTTATATCTTCATTGCCAAATTGAAGGGAGACAACCTTTTGTAGAGTTACAACCTTTCAAGAAGACACTTCTATTCAAAATTTGTCTTTTAAACTTAATAATCACATTTTAATCTTTCAATAATCGATTTTTTTTTTTTGCTCTTTTACTTTAATCTACATAACTTGAAGGATATAATCATTGGCCCCTTTATTTATGTGACTTGACTTTGTTGTTTATTAACAACTTCTTGCTTGCTTTTATTTATGAAGGGATGTGTTCATACCAAACTAAATCGCTGTCTTCAAAAACCAATTTTATTCTGCTTGTTTAGTCTATTCTTAATCGCTGATTCAAGTTTAGGAATTGACAAGACGTGACTCTTTATTTGGAGAGTCACCACTTTATGAACAGATCAAATTCTTCCTTGAAAAGACGTCTTTTGCAACCGACCGCTCTTTATTAACTTTGTGTTACATTTAATCTTCAGATTGACGTTTATTATTTTTGAATCGATGTGTCTTTGAGACACTTGCTTCCTCAGATCGTTGTCTTCACAAGTGGACGTATCTTTTGTTTTTCCAATCTAATGACTATCAATAGTTAAGAGACGTGTTCATCTAGAAGACGTGTCTTTTGTTTTATCTAAGCGCTGCCTTAACAAATACACGTGGCTTTTAATTAAGTCTCTTATAGCTAAGTCGATTATTGGCCTTTTCAAATCGATGCACCAGCTGTATGTTTTCAAATCGGCTTGTTATCAACTAACACATGTTTCAATGTGTTAATAATTAATTAATGTTTTTCAAGCGTTCAATAATCTAACTCAATCATTTTTTGTATTAAGTAAATCTGAATAGATGAAATATGAAGTGTATCTTAATTAATCTGATCATCCACATACAATGTTCTTCATATCTTGCTTTGGCATATCTGCACGATTTGTGGCATTTGACATCAATGACAATACTTCTAACAATCTCCCCCTTTGTTATTGATGGCAACCTCTTCAATGGCAACTTTGATCCTCTTCTTTTGCTCCCCTTGTGTCCAATTTCTGCCCCTTTGACATCAATGGCAAGGAGTCTTCTAACAATGTTTTGATTTTTGTTCCATGGAGCAACAAGATACTATGTATTGCTCCCCCTGAATGTATGCTTCCATCAATCAATTTGATGGATGTGGGACAACTCCCAATTTGTCCCTTAGATACTCAAATGCATCCCTTGGTAGTGGTTTGGTGAATATATCAGCAATTTGTTCTCTTGTAGCTATGTATTCCAAACACACTTGTCCTTCTGCCACTTGCTCTCTCAAAAAGTGATACTTGATAGGTATATGCTTGGTTCTTGAGTGTATCACTGGATTTTTGGAGATGTTGATTGCACTTGTGTTGTCACAATAGATGGTGCAAGGATGATTGTATTCCACCTTAATGTCTTTTAGAGTTTGCCTCATCCACAAAAGTTGAGTGCAACATGGTGTTGTTGCTATATATTCAGCTTCTGTTGTGGATAAAGAGACCGATTCTTGCTTTTTGCTCATCCAAGATACTAAGTTCCCTCCAAGGAAGAAGGCTCCTCCACTTGTACTTTTTTTATCATCCAAACTGCCTGCCCAATCAGCATTTGTGAATGCTTTAAGAGTGAAATCTTTGCTGCTAGGATACCATAGACCATATTCCATAGTACCTTTCAAATACTTGAATATTTGTTTCACTACATGAACATGTGTTTCTTTTGGTGTTGCTTGAAATCTTGCCACCATTCCAACAGCTTGCATTATATCAGGTCTTGTAGCAGTTAGGTACAACAACCTTCCAATCATTGATCTATAAAGTGTTTGATTGGCTTCTTGAGATTCATCTTCTTTACTTAGCTTATAACCTATGATCATGGGGGTACTCACAGGATTGCAATCTTCCATCCTAAACTTCTTTAGCATTTCCTTCACATACTTGGTTTGAGAGATGAAGATTCATTTGCTAGATTGTGAAATTTGTAGCCCAAGGAAGAAGGATAATTCTCCCAACATTGACATCTCAAACTCTTTTTGCATTGACATTGCAAATTCTTGACTCATGTGATTGTTCTTCCCTCCAAAGATGATATCATCTACATAAACAATCACTATCAATTGATCTTCTCCAATGGTCTTGATGTATAAGTTACTATCAGCCATCCCCTTTTTGAAGCCTTGTTGTTGAAGATATTTATCTAGTTTGGCATACCAAGTTCTTGGGGCTTGCTTTAAGCCATAGAGAGCTTTCTTTAATTTGCACACATAATCCTTGTGTCCTAATAGTAGGAACCCTTCAAGTTGTTCAATGTAAACCTCCTCCTCTAGGTCTCCATTGAGAAAAGCAGATTTAACGTCCATTTGATATACCTTGAATTTCTTGTGACTTGCATAGGCTAAAAACATTCTAATTGCTTCTATCCTGGCAATAATGTTTCTTCAAAGTCCACTCCTTCAACTTGAGCGTAGCCTTTGCATACTAACCTTGCTTTGTTCCTTGTGACTTCACCATCTTCATTTAGCTTGTTCCTAAAGACCCATTTAGTGCCAATTATGTTCTTGTCCTTTGGTCTTGGGACAAGTTCCCAAGTATCATTCTTCTCTATTTGATCCAACTCTTCGTTCATTGCATCAATCCAACATTTGTCTTGGCTTGCTTCTTTGAAAGTTTTAGGCTCAATTTCGGATAGTAGTGCGATGTGACAATCTTCATTATAATTTATCATTTTCCTTGTAGATCTACATCTATCTTGAAGAATGAATTCTTCAGGATGATTCTTTTGCACAAACTTGGAAGGTGTTTTTGGTGTCTTCATGGGAGTCTTTTGTGAAGATTCTTCTTTAGTCTCCTCCTCTTTTTCATCTTCTTTGGAGTTCTCATCTTTTTCATCTTCTTTACTCACATTTTGTACATCAAGATAGCTTTGTGCAATTTCTTTAGATTGTTTTCCTTCATCACTCTTACGTTTGCACTTTCAACTATTTTGTGACTTCTTTTGTTGTAGCATCTATATGCCTTACTCCTTGATGAATAACCAAGAAAGATTCCCTCATCTGCTCTTGCATCAAATTTTCCCAAGTCTTCTTCATCTCTTCTAATGTAGCAAGTGCTTCCAAAGATCTTGAAGTACTTCACAGTTGCAAGCCTTCCTTTCCAAAGTTCATAGGGTGTCTTATCATTGTTCACTCTAATTTGTGCACAATTTAAGATGTAGACTGCTATGTGAATTGCTTCCTTCCAAAAAGAATCTGCTATTTTTGATTCATTGAGCATTGCTCCTGCCATTTCTTGGACTGTTCTATTCGTTCTTTCTACAACCCCATTTTGTTGAGGGGTTCTAGCTGCAGAAAATTGCCTTTTTATCCCATGTTTTATGCAGAAATTTTCAAATTCATTTGATGTAAATTCTCCTCCTTGGTCTGATCTAAGGCACTTTATCTTGGTATTTGCTTCATTTTCAACCAACTCTTTAAAAGCTTTGAATTTCTCAAAGGCTTCAAATTTTTCTTCTAAGAATGCAACCCAAGTCATCCTTGAGTGATCATCAATTAGCAGCATGAAGTATCTCTCCCCATTCATACTCTTGGTTTTGGTTGGTCCACAAAGATCGGTGTGTATGAGTTCCAATGGCATTGATGAAGAGTGTTCTTTAGACTTGAAACTTGATCTTGTTTGCTTTCCAAGTTGACACTCCTTCCAAATGATGTTGGAAGGCTTTGCTATTCTTGGCATGTCTCTCACCGCATTTGATCTACTAACTTTGACAATATTATCAAAGTTGAGGTGGCCTAGTCTTTTGTGCCACAACCAACTCTCATCCTCTTGTACCAAGTTACAGCTCTCACAATTTATTTCCTTTAGAACATACAAATTGTCTTTCCTATTAGCTTGTGCAATTAGTTTTTCATCTTTCTTGATTTCACATGTTTTAGAAAGAAAGGTGACACTATGCCCTTGATCACAAAGTTGGCTTACACTTAGTAAATTTTCTTTTAAGCCTTTAACATATAAGACATCTTCAATTTTTGTTCTACCATTATCTAGGCTGAGAGTTCCTTTTATTTCTTTTCTTGAGTTATCACCAAATCTTACCTTTCCTTCATCAGATGGTTCAAGGGAGATGAACTTGCTTTTGTCACCTGTCATGTGCTTTGAGCACCCACTATCAATGTACCATCTATCCTTTCTATTTTCTGCATGTAAGGCTGTTTGAACGAACATGGATTTCTCCTTCTTCTTCCACACTTTGGATGTCATTTCTTTCCTTTTAATGGACTTGTCTTCTTTCTCGTTTTGCTTTGAAGGATCATTAAAGACTGTCCTACAAACTTGTGCCTTGTGTCCAAAGTTATTACAGTTGTGGCATAAACTACTAAAGTCCATTAATGGTGTGAAAGGGTTATAGTTTCTCCTGGTGAAACTAGGGATATTTTTTACTTTATTTTTACAACTTAAGGCCTTGTGACCAAACTTGTTACATAGAAAGCAATAACCATTAAAAGCATAAAAGTGCCTAGTATTAAGTTTTCTTTTAGGATGAGCACTTTTCCAATCTCCTTCGGTTTGCTTTGAGAAGGTCTTGGTCTTTTCTTTGGAACTTGTGACCTTCTTGGATTGTTTTTCAAAACCACCCCCAGTTTTATCAAGAAAAGGTTTTTGAGCATTTATGCTCTCATTTAACTTGGTGGAGCTTTCATCAAACTGTGTGCTGCTCCTTTGTCTTTTCCAACTCCATCTTTAGCATAGCAATTTCTTGCCCCAACTTGTCACATTCCATCTCTTTTGTGTTAAGCTTGTTCTTAATTTCACCTTCACTTCTTTCAGCTTCCATGAGAAGAGCCCTCAAGTCTTCAATAGTTTTGCTTGATTCCTCCAAGCTCTTTGTCATCTCCTTGATTTTTGTTTTGTGCTTGGTAACTTTCTTCTTTAATGTTTCATTTTTCTTGTATGCATAATGAAGTTCTTCCTCAAGATCTGTTTCCTCTTCTTCATTGCAATTTTGTTCATTTTCTTCTTCTTCATGCTTGCTGTTTGTGACTACTTCTGCCATGAATAAAATTTCTTCTTCATCATTGCTTGGGCAATCATCGCTTTGTTTTTCAGAAGTGCTGCTATCTTTCTTTGAGTAAAAACTCTTTTTGTGTTTTTGAGATTTCTTCTTTGAGGTATATTTGGAATTTTTCTTTCCCTTTTTCTTGGTGTAGATTTCTTTTTCATCTTCACTAGAGTCACTATCATTTTGAGGACATTTTGAGGCGTAATGTCCAACCTTCCCACAATTGAAGCATTTAAAGGGGAATTTTCTTTTATATTTCCCTTTTCCTTTCTTGAGCTTTCCCATGAAGTAGGCTTCTACTTCATCACTTGATTTGTCATTTGGTTCTTCATGTTTGGTTTTGCCCTTTTTGAATGCTTTGAATGAAACTTCCTTTTGTGGTGCTCTCCCTTCAATCCTCATTTCTTAGGCAGCAAGAATCCCATGTAGTTCATATTTTGTTAGCTGGTCTAGGTTTGTCAATTCTTCCAATGCTGCTACCTTGGCCTCAAATTTTGTGGATAGAGATCTTAGTATTTTATCAACAATAAAAGCATCATCAACATCTTCACCAAGTTCTCTCATAATGTTCACAAGTTCATCAACACAAAGAAAGTATGATGCTATGTCTTCATCTTCATTCATTTTGAGAGTCTCAAACTTTCTTCGATGAGTTTGCAGCTTAGCCTTCTTTACTTTTGCATCTCCTTCATAAATGTTTTGTAGTTTGACCCATATTTATTTTGCTGATTTGCAACGCATGACCTTTGTAAATTCAGAATCTGTTAAGCTGCAAAGAAGAGCATGCTTAGCTTTGGCATTGTTTTCACTTTTCTTCTTTCCGGCTTGATCCATTGGAGGGGTTGATGGAGGTGTATACCCATCAACAATAGATTGCCACACATCAAACCCAAGAGCATTCAAATAAGCTTCCATCTTAATACTCCAAAAGGCATAATTGGTCGCATCAAAGATGGGTGCTTTGATTGTATTGTTATGATCTGCCATATGTACTCTTAAGGATCTCCTTCAAGCGGTGAGGCTTTCAAGAAGGACCCGCTCTGATACCAATTGAAGAGCACAAAATTTACTGAAAGCGGGGGGTGAATCAGTAAATCAAAACACACTTTTGCTTTTTCAACTTTTAAACCTTAACACAACATCAACTTCTTGATATGGATCAATGCTATCAAGTTGACTTCAATTGATGTAGAAATGTTTAAATGATTTTACAAAAGTAAGTAGGTACCAACCTACTTGAAATATTAATAAGATTGTTTAGTAGGCTCCAACCTACAAGGAGCACCAGCCCCTTAAACTTATTTAGTAGGCACCTAACCTACAAGGAGCACCAACCTTGACTTGATGGATGTAAGATGACTGCCTTCAATCAGATCTGCACTATCCCTATCCTCCAATCTGCTATGTGATGAATGATATCACCCTAAGCCCACACAAGAAGATAGGACTTCTGACTTGAACTGCTCACACACTACAACCACAACCTCAAATCTGAAAAATGAATTGGTTCTTATATCTTCATTGCCAAATTGAAGGGAGACAACCTTTTGTAGAGTTACAACCTTTCAAGAAGACGCTTCTCTTCAAAATCTGTCTTTTAAACTTAATAATCACATTTTAATCTTCAATAATCGATTATTTCTTTTTTTGCTCTTTTACTTTAATCTGCATAACTTGAAGGATATAATCGCTGGCCCCTTTATTTATGTGACTTGACTTTGCTGTTTATTAACAACTTCTTGCTTGCTTTTAGTTATGAAGGGATGTGTTCATACCAAACTGAATCGCTGTCTTCCGAAACCGATTTTATTCTGCTTGTTTAGTCTGTTCTTAATCACTGATTCAAGTTTAGGAATTGACAAGACATGGCTCTTTATTTGGAGAGTCACCACTTTATGAACAGATCAAAGTCTTCCTTGAAAAGACGTCTTTTGCAACCGACCGCTCTTTATTAACTTTGTGTTACATTTAATCTTCAGATTGACGTTTATTATTTTTGAATCGATGTGTCTTTGAGACACTTGCTTCCTCAGATCGCTGTCTTCACAAGTGGACGTGTCTTTTGTTTTTGCAATCTAATGACTATCAATAGTTAAGAGATGTGTTCATCCAGAAGACGTGTCTTTTGTTTTATCTGAGCGCTGCCTTAACAAATACACGTGGCTTTTAATTAAGTCTCTTATAGCTAAGTCGATTATTGGCCTTTTCAAATCGATGCACCTGCTGTATGTTTTCAAATCGGCTTGTTATCAACTAACACATGTTTCAATGTGTTAATAATTAATTAATGTTTTTCAAGCCTTCAATAATCTGACTCAATCATTTTCTGTATTAAGTAAATCTGAATAGATGAAATCTTAAGTGTATCTTAATTAATCCGATCATCCGCATAGAATGTTCTTCATATCTTGCTTTGGCATATCTGCACGATTTGTGGCATTTGACATCAATGACAATACTTCTAACAACTTATATAAAATACAAAATTGGAAAATACAAAATTCAAATAGCCTCTAAGGCAAACATGATTTGATACGTGAAATGGAAGTCAATGTCATGATGTCTACAACCATTTGCTCCAAATGAGCACGGTCATGATCATCCATGGAGCATAACCTTATTCAAGATATCCAAATCTTCTCTACTAAATGTAGCTCCTCATCAGCTGTGATCCATTCTGAATCAAGAACAATCTCATCTAAGTGAAAGTCTGAAAAATTGTTGACCTACTACCTAAAAGTGAAAAGATGACCTAAAACTTTTGAATTTTGAGGAGTTTATAATAAAAAAGCCACAACCATTTTGAAAAACGTGTCTTTCAAATTTTCTTGGTTTTGACAGTTTGACCTACTTTTGACAAGCATTGACTAATTTATTTAATAACCTAGGCAAACAATTCTAACTAGCATGGGAAAAAGTACCCACAATTAACCAGGTTTTGCTACTATGAGCTTTAACCTAACATTTAGTCAAATGGGATGAACTCAAGTAGTAAACCATTGGAGCTTTTATAGTGTAGACCCATCTTCAAATCCATAAGGGACATTACCGTTTTTCCACAAAGTTTCTATAATGTCCCCTTCAATTTTCTTTAGTTTTCAAGCCCTAGTACTTAAAATATAAAACTAGCATAGTCAATTATCAATAAGAATTTCTGATTTTTCTAACTTAATGGTTGTTGTTAAATTAAAACAAATTATTTGTTTTGGATACTCAGAAATCTACTTAGATTTATGTAAAATATTTTTACTTTTAGAATTATTAAATTACTTGAAATCTGCAACAATTTAATACAATGGATGGCTTTGGAAAATAAATTTAAAATTTGCTTGAGTCAGGGCTTTTTGTCCACCAACTCTGCAAGAAAAAGAAAAAGGTTTTCATCCTCTAATTTTCAAGCCTAGAGGGGTTTCGTCCTTAGGCTGTTAGAACACAATCTATGCTCCACAGGAGATAAAATCAGATACATAAAAAAGTATTCAATGATGCCCCTCAATTCTCCTGGCTAGACTTATTTTTATACCCCTCCCTTCCAAAGGACGTCACCCTTATTTTGTCTTTTAGCAACAAATTAATTGTAATTAACCTTTATTTTTCCTTAAAACAAGCACTACTTCTTAACTAGACCCACAATTTAGTTTAAACAATTTTATTTCTTTCATAAAATATCTTAAGGAATGGTGATGGTAAGATGGGGCCTTAAGACAGTGATCTGCAAGGAGAGAAAAAAGGCCATCGCTTTGCAGGAAAAAAGCTACCCTTAATATAAAATTAAGGAGGGGGCAGTACAGTCTGTCCTTCCCAAAGTTGTTTGTCCTCAAGCAATTGTAAATAAGATGCTGAAGAACTTCCTCACTTTCTCATGTAGCATCCTCTTCAGGAAGATTTTTCCATCAAACTAGATATTCCATTGTTGTTTTATTTCTTAGTTTCCTTTCTCTAAAATTTATAATGGCCTCGGGAATTAAGATCAACTTTCCTTCATCATCCATTAGGGGTATCTCTAACAAAGGAATGATTTGGCTTCCTAAAGCTTTGTTTAAACAAGAAACATGAAATACATTATGAATCTTACTATTTTCTGGTAATTCCAATTCGTATGCAACCTCCCCAACTTCTTGTTTGATTCTATAAGGGCCATATAACCTTGGTTTCAATTTCCTTCCTTTACTCACTTTTAGGAAAGATTGCCTTAAGGTTGTGGCCTCAAAAAAACCATATCCCCTACTTTGAATGTTCTCTCAATTTGATGCTGATCAGCATATAATTTTTGCCGATTTTGTGCTCTTTGTCACGTCTCATACATTGACTTATTTTGACCATTGACATATTTTGATCATGACTTATTTTGACCATTGACTTATTTTGATCTTGACTTATTTTGACCATTGACTTAGTTTGACCATGACTTATTTAGATAATGTTTGATCATGACCTTATGAGATTTAATATACGAAGTATGATATGTGTTAAGAGCAATGCTTTAATATAATTGTTTTCTTTCAAGAATTATGAATGCATTCATATAAATGTTGAGTTAATTATTGTTCCTACAATGGTTACTGATACTCTTTTGTTTTGCACGCCTGAGTGCATCTGAGTGGCAGGTGATCGAAGGCCAAGGAGATCGAAGGCCAAGAGTGTGATTGAGGAAAAGGAGGTTAGCTTCTCGACAGGGTAGAAGAGGAGAAAACTCTCGGTTATGCACACACCACTTACATCATGTAGCTGCATTAGATCATGTTCGTTTTTACAATATGATTGCGTGAAATGATTAGCATAGCGAATTTGAAATATGGTTAAATTAGATCATGAAATTATATGGCTTATTCTATTTCCTTATTTCTCATTATAAATTTGAGCAAAAAGGGTTAAATCTATATTTTGATTAAAAGAAATGTATTTAAAAATTAAAACAAATTAAATAAAAGAATAAACATAAAATAAATCTGTTTTGCATAAATGAATTTTTTTAATAATTGCATAAAAGGGATATAAATAAATCTGTTTTGGGATATATGGTCAATTTTCTTCCAAAAGAATTAAGAATGAACAGCCCGAGAGAGCATTGGGCTCTGGAAAATTCTGTCTCAAAACCAACAAATTGCTGGGCATGTGGCAATCCTTGCAAAAACTGCTGTCAACTGGAAATGCATGCATGATCCTCGAAAAAGAGGAGGAGGCTTTAAGAAAGAGAAAAAGACTTAGATTGTAGACATCGCAGAGCTCTGGAACAGAGGAAATTAAAAGAGGTACTGTGGAACATCAGCAAATAGATCCAAATCTTGCCAGGTTCTCTTCATTATGCCTTCTTTTATCTTTATTTTAAGAACTGCAGTAAGGAATTGAATTATCCCCTGTTTTAGAGTACAAACAACTGTGAATTCCTTTCCAATTTCGTTTTGAAATCTGGGTAACAGCTTACTATTCTGTGTTGCAATTATAAGATACACATTCCTTCTTCAGAAATAGGGTTTTCGTTCTGTGGCAAGTCTGCATTCTTTTCTCAAGTGCAATTACATGTCTCTGTATCTGTTTGTTTAAAAATTCTGTCATCTAAATGAAAACCAAAATGTTTTTGAGGTAAACCCGAATGCAGATTATACTGGGCGAATGTCTTTGTCTTCTTTTTTTTTCTGAGTTTGAATTGCTTTGGGGATTAGTCCCCTGCCCTCCCCATGGGAAGGACGTGGACTGTGGAGGCTCGCGCCCTCCACAGGCCGCGACCTGTGGAGGGCACGAGCCCACACAGCCCGCCCCCTCCCCATGGGAGGGGCAAGGGCTTTTCCTGAGCCCTTTTGGTCGCTCAATGCCAGTAAGGAAACCATGTAAAATACCCTGTTAATTATGCACGGCCAGTAAATTCACAAATTTGAAAACCAGAATTTCTTACTTCGAATTTTATACAACTGAACATGAATTTCTACACACACACACACACACACACACACATATATATATATATATATATATGTATGCATATACAAAATGACTGCACATACATACATACATATATATACATATATATGTATACCTATATATATATATATAAATAGATACCCATGCATTGTATGCCAAATACAAATTGAAACAGGAAACTCTTTCCCAGAAAAGTAGTATGAATTCTGTTTTATAAATATCTTGAATCTGAAGCAAGGACAGAAAAATCTTGAAAAGCCATGTAACAGAAAGTAGTATGAATTCTGTTCTTTGAATTGCTAAAACCTGAAAACAATAACAGAAGTGTTTGAGACACCATATAGACTGGAAAGTACCTTGAATATGTTAAAAAGAATACAACATGAAATGCGAATGAAAGATTGTCTTCCAAACCTCAGAATTTTTTTTGAACAAAAATTGCATTGTATCAGTATATTATTTTACTCTGTACCCTGTAATGAAATAGGGAATTAAAACTGTCAGTCATAGAAATGCATATGGAAAATTGAAAACACTGTTCTTACTATCAAGTAGTGCACTGAAAATTATCAAGATATATATACATATATATATGTTCTTTATCCAAATTAAAAAGGGGACACTTACCAAAGGATAAATGGCATCTTACAACTGAAATATAAGGAATGTACTAAAAATTCACTTCTTTTAATTATGAAAGCCTGTTTGAAAATGTATTAAGTTTCTGTTAAGTATTATTTAACTGCACTATGGTAACTTCCGGGATAGGGTGCCGAAGGTGGGCGAACAGAGACGGTAGTATTACCTCTTCTAATTCTACCATTTATTATTATTTTGCTTGGCCAAGCACTGTACCATTGAAATAGATGGATTGTTTATTTTAAAAGCCTAGAAATTTATTTGAGTCTCTGCCACCTCCTGTTGCAAGAAATGTGTTTATTTCATGTTAGAAATGCATATAGGCATCAGGCACGCACCGAGAGTGCCCTCCTGTTTTACCGTTTCGGGTTGCTAGGCTCCTTTATGCAGGGCCGGGGATTCCTTCGAGTTAGGAAGGGACCCGGGGAAGTCATGGACTTCGTGGTTGGGCGGAAAAGGCGCCTGAATCACATTCTTGGCCCCAGCTCGCAAGAAGACCAAGGTGTCACGGCGGTTGGTGGATCCAAGATTATTTGCTATTGATGTACTTATGTATCATTCAGACTTGGCTTGTGAAGCCCGTTATTTATGTATATACATTTTGAAATTCTTGTTGAAACTTGAAATGGAAGTATAATTGAAAGTATTTAATGTATCATTGATTTTAAGAAGTTAAAGTTTTATATCTTAGCATAGAAAAGATGTTCTATTAGAAGGATTGATTCCTCCAAGTGAAGAGGAATATATGTATATGAGAAAATCATTGAAATACTTATGCTTTGTTTCATTTACAATGATGATATTATTTTATGAAATGCAACTCAAATTCTCTTTATTTCATTTGGAAGAATTATGAGAAATGTTGACTTTTCGGAAACTTATGGTTTGAATAAATTTAGAACACTTTTAATTTCCCTTAATGATGTGTTAAAAGGGTTTGAAAATTACTCTTAATTTTCCGAGTGTTACATCTTTGTAGGTTATCTTTGAGTGATCCTAGAATTTTCTGGCTTTGCTTAACTAGATCTTTTGCCCCTGGTACTCTACTATCTGTGATAACCAAATCCACAAATGATAAGGCATCATAACCACATAAGGCTTTGAAAGGTGTCAGCCCAATGGACATATGGTATGTGGTATTGTAACAATATTCCCCTAAATAGAGCTATTTTGTCCAAGCTCTCTAATACCCGACTACGTAATTTCACAAATAGCCTTCAATCCACTTGTTGACTATTTTTGTTTGTCCATCAATTTGCGGATGGTAACTAGTACTTAGTGCTAATTGAATTCCGGTGAAATGAAAGAGTTCTTGCTGAAAATGAGATGAGAAACCGACTATCTCTCTCACTTACTATGTTTTTGGCAATCCATGTAATCTAGAAACCAATTTGAAAAATAATTCAGCTACTTGAGGTGCCTTAAACTCCGTAGATATGGCAAAGAAATGGCCATATTTAGTAAGTCTATCAACCACCACATATACACAATATTTACCATGTGACTTAGGGAGTCTTGTAATGAAATTCATAGATATACTTTCCCATTTCTGGTTTGGAATTGGTAAGGGTTGTAATAACCCTGCAAGAAATTCATGTTCTATTTTATTATGTTGGCAAATAAGGCACTTCCTAACATACTTAAGTATGTCTCCTTTGAGACTCTTCCATGAAAATTTCTCCCTAATTTGTCAGTAGGTCTTAAAGTAACCTTGATTTCCTGCTAGGGGTCTGTCATGTGCAGCCTTTAAAACCTTATTCTTGATCTTTAATACTAGGGTAAGATAAATTCTGCCTTTATATAGAATAAGGTCACCTACTACCTTACATCTTTCATCATGGACCTTCCCTTCCAAAATGTCCATAGCAAATGTGTCTTTCCCATATTCTATTATTATGTTAGTTTTCCAATCAAGATAAATTTGTGATAATGAGCATAAGTAAGGCTTTCTTGATAGAGCATCAACTACCAAATTATTCTTATTCAATGTCAAAGTCATAGGCTTGAAGCTTGCTAACCCATTTTTGTTGCCTATCAGTTAGATCTCTTTGGTTAAGAAAGAACTTCAAACTATTGGGGTCTATTTTGACCACAAACCTTCCGCAAACTAGATATTGTCTAAATTTGTCTAGGGCATGCATTATAGCTAACATTTCCTTATTATAGATTGAATAACTCTTTTCAATGTCCTTTTAACTTTTTAAAGTCCCTAAGCCACCCCAAGGATGCCCACAACAAGGGGGAGATCCAAGAAACAAAAACAGTAACAACTAAGAGAGCACGCATATGAGTGTGAGTAAACAAAAACAATAACAGCTGTTTTAAATTTTATAATCTATTTTGCCTTCAATAATGTGTAAATATTCCTTATTTCTTCCAAGGTCGACCATTTGTACATGCCATCACATTATTTGTCTATTCAAAGCTTTGACAAAAATCAAAATTGTTATCATGACATAGAGAAACTTTGTTTCTTTTTAAATTCTATTTTTTTAATTGAAATTTTGACTTTTATGTTGCCCATGATGTGGGGACTTCCCAGAGTCTTCAAGACGGACAAGGAACTTCTTTAAGTCCCCAATCCATCATGGGGACACCCCCAACAAGGGGGAAGGTCCCAAAGATGTCCCTTGCTTTTGCAAGGCATCCCAAAAATGTCCTTACTGTAGTGATGGTGGTGACAGGATGGTGTAGAGATTTTTCATCCTTGTTCCTGCATCTCAAAGACATCCCAATTTCAAGAATGTGACATTTTGAGGGGGATTACATCCTGATGAAACTATGCATATTACATGTTTAAATGTTGAATGCTGAATGGCAAAAAAACCACATCCAATTATGGGTTTGGTGCGCCCCAACAAACAAGGCCAAGTGCAAGTTTTGGATGAATTTAACAGAGGAGATATCCCTTCGTCATGGCATCTTACCCGAAGGACACCCCGCAAGGGGAATTTGCCAATTTAAAAAATCAAAATAATTAAATAATGGTCTATCAAAAATCAACCTTTTATTTCCTATTCTTGTACATCTATTACAATATTCGGTTTTCATCATGTAGTCCTTTTGACTATACCATGCTTTGAAAAAGGCAACTCATAATTTCTCTTTGTATGTCTTCTATTATCTTTATTAGGCCTATGCGGGTGCCTAAATTTTTGTCTTTTATCATTCCTACAAGGTGGTAAGTCTCATTAGGAACTACATAAGCCCCTTTTGTTTAAATTCAACCTATCCTTTGTAACACACAAGTACTATATGTATTATGAGATGGACCACTTAAGAATCTTAGAATTTAAGCAGCAATGATATTGTCCTTAAAAGAACTTACTAATATAATGTTATTATGCTAAAAAGAGCTCCTGCGATGCCACCCGTCGCCATCCCTTCAATTCATCACACCTCTTCTCTTGCGCCACAATCATGTCGACCCTCAACTGCTGGTGAAATTGGCCCTAATCTCCCTTGTTCTGGCGTGGGTAGGGGTTTGGCTACTACGAAATCAGTGGTGTCGTGCCCTAACCTAAACAAGACTTTTGGAAGCCCTCAGACTTTTTGGCACATCATCAAGCCATCTTTGGCGCCTCTTCCCTTTCTTTTTGCATTGCATCTGATGTTGTTGTTACAGCGGAGATTAAATCTGCTGATGGTTCCTCTTACAGGGACGCTACTGTCGAGTTGAATCAGGTGAAAAGGTGCAAATCCTCGGCTTGGGATGCTCAGCCAAAGAAGGGCAGCATGGCCATTGATGAGACGAGGTTTTCAAAGGTTTGCCTGAAAACCCTCATTAGGAGGGCTCCTTCCTCTCCTATCTTAGTTTTTTCGGAGAAGCTTAAGAAAGAGGCCTTTGAAGGGGAGCAATTTAACACCACCAATGGGTTGATTGGCTAGTTTAATCATCTATGGCCAAAATTGTCAGACCTGAACAACTGGATTTCATCGGCATGGCAACCAATGCTTAATGGTAATGTAGAAGTTTACCCTTGTGCACAAGGGTTTTCCATTGTGATGTTGATTGTAGTCAGGATAGGGATGCCCTTTTACATGAAAGATGGTGTTGGGGGCAAAGTCTACTCCTTCTCAAACCATGGTTTCCATATTTTAATCCTATCACTGAATCTTTCTCGATGAAGCTTGTTTGGGTACGTCTCCCAAATCTCCCGTTACAGTTTTGGTTTGAGGATTGCTTCCAGGCAATTGGTGACTCTCTAGGATATTTCTTGGCAACTAATTCAGATACTACCTGTTGATGTTCATATGCAGCATCGGTCGCATCTTCCAACACAGATCGAATAAAAGAAAGCAATTAAATTATAGCCTATCGGCTATTTAATTGGTGAAGATTGATTTTATGAATGGCCACGTCATTTGCTAAATAATGATTAATAATTGTTTAATGTGAAGTGGCACGATTATCTTGGAGACGCAATTTTCTATGGAGGCGACTTCTTGTTTGTAAAGACATGCCTCTTGAATGAGGCCGACATGATGATCTTGAAGAGTCACGTCTCTTCCTTCGTATTTATCATAGCCGGACTCTGAGTCCTCCCATTTGGCCGAGTCAGCCGGCGGCCAGGCCTTATCTTGTGCCGTCTAAGCGTCAGTCGGACTTCGCCGGGCCCGGGATCGGGACGAGTACCGGCAGCAGCGGCCAAAAAGGCCAAAAAACAATTAAAACACAACATTTTTTTAATCTGTTTTTTTATTTATATCTTCTATTTCGCCCTAAAAGGGCACTCATTTCATTCATTTGGCAAAATAGGAGGAGAAGAGAGAGTTGTGAAGAAAAATAGGAGGAGAAGAGAGGGCAACCAGCAACTTGTTGAAGACAAATCCAAGGGCATATATCATTTGGGGAGCTTCATACCAGCAAGGAGGTGCATTGAAAGCTCATTACCAGTGATTTGGAGGAGTTTCTATTGCATTCCAAGCTAAATCTAAGAGGTAAGTTCGATTTTAATTGATTTTTTTGTGTTTTTTTAACAAATATTTCATTGTAATTTGTAAAATCACTATTCTTTTGAGTTTGCATATTTTTTTTACAAACCCTACTTGCAACTTAAATAATTTTAGAAACCCTATTTTGTGCAGCCACATTCATTTGCAAATCATACCATATTATTATTTTCACAATGTCTCATACCCCAGTCAGAAAAGACCCTGCTTGGAAACATGCTGAAATCTTTCCCGGAATGAAAAAAGGAGACGCCAAATGTTTCTATTGCAAAACAATATATCATGGAGGCATAAATCGATTAAAATATCATCTTGCACGCATACCCGCCCATGATGCAGTGGGTTGCCCTATAGCACCTCCTGAGGTTGTTCGTGAAGTACAGGTGCAATTAGAAACTTTTGAAATGCAAAAAGAATTGAAAAAGAAACAGAAGCAGGAGTTGTTGAGTGTTGGAGTTGGACAGGGACTTGGTGCTGTTGGAGATGCTTCTTCCATGCCTCCATACCGTCCTAGTGCTAGTGCTTGTGGTAGTGCTTCTGTTTCTGCATCAGCAATGCCTATGCGTACTCCTAGTGCTGGTGGCGCTGCTACTGCTAGTGGTAGTGGCAGTGTTAGCATTGGCCCTAGAGTTCGTAAATCTAGGGTGGACTCATATTTTGTACCACGCACTACCCCTGGTTCCCAACCGTCGCTTGAGAGCATGGGTTGGAACAAGGACGCACATGATGCAGCCAAAAAGGCAATTGCAGACTTTTGGTACTACTGCACCATTCCCTTCCATGTAGCCAGGTAATTTTTTTCGTTTAATTGTTTTAAAATTTATATTTAAATTTTAGAATCTAGATGTATCTCATTATCTCATTATCGAATTCAAATTTTACAATACTTATGTAACTTATCAATTTATTTATGACATGTTATAGGTCACCTTTCTGGCAAAACATGGTTGATGCGATAACCATATGTGGGGCGGGGTTCAAAGCCCCTAGTGAAGATGAATTAAAGGGCCCACTTTTGACTCAAAAGGTGGCAGATGTGAAAGCACAATTAGAGGAGCAACGCAAGCAGTGGAGCATGATTGGTTGCACCATCATGACTGATGGTTGGACTGATAGGAGAAATAGGACGTTGCTTAATTTCCTAGTTTCCTCCGGAGGTAATTGTACTTCCTTCAATGCATTGGAATTTGAATTTTATTTAGTGAATCACATAATTTAATATGGCTGATTTATGTTTTTTAATTTATTGAATAATTGGTTTTGCTTTTTTTTTCAGGTGACACCGTCTTCATTAAGTCCATTGATGCTTCTGCCCAAATCAAAAATGCCACATACCTATGTGAGGCTATAGAGGACGTGATAGCTGATGTGGGGGAAGAAAATGTAGTGCAAGTGGTGACAGACAATGCAGCAAATTATGTTGCTGCTGGTAGATTATTGATGGAGAGGCACCCTACTATATTTTGGACTCCATGTGCCGCCCATTGCATTGACCTCATGTTGGAGGATCTTGGGAAGCTCCCATGGATCAAAACATGTGTGGAAGCAGCAAAAAATGTTTGCAAATTTGTATACAACCACACATGGGTGCTTAACCTTATGAGGCAATACATGGGGTTGAGGGAGTTGTCTCGTCCTGGCATCACCAGGTTTGCAACAAATTTTATCACGATGCAATCCTTGATTCGGTCAAGGGCAGCTTTGAGGCGCATGTTTACTAGTGAGGAGTGGTCTTCCTCATCCTTTTCTACAAGCACTGCAGGGATTGTTGTGGCTGATTGCATTTTTGATGAGCAAGGTTTTTGGACACCAATGGACGAGATTGTGAAGGTAAAATTTAATTCTTTATTATGTTCTAATTTTTAATCATATCTTACTTTTATTTGTTTATTTTCATTCACACTTATTTGTGCAACATGTTTGCACTTTGCAGTTTATTGAGCCCTTGCTAGTTCTCCTACGAGTTGCAGATGGGGAGAAGCCCGCAATGGGCTACATATATGAGGGCATGGATAGGGCCAAAGAGGCCATTAGATCAGTCTATGGTGGAGTTGAGGAGAAGTATCGTCCCATTTGGGATATCATTGATAGGAGATGGCAAAACCAACTTCATAGGCCCATCCATGCAGCCGCATGTTTCCTGAATCCGGCCTTCCAATTCCACCGTGATCTCCGTGCAGATAGAGAAATTCTTAGTGGGCTCTACACGACATTGGAGCGGATGTTGCCTGCTGTTACTACACAGGTGGTGCAGGAGATAGATGCCTTCACTAAGGCACAAGGAGCCTTCTTTGCACGTCAAATGTGCAAAGATAATAGGACAACATTACTACCAGGTAAAAATATATTTAAGGGCATAATTTTCATCTCTTTATATTATAATTTATTATTAAATGTTGAACTTGAACTTGAATCTTGAAATGAGATTGATTTTGTTTCTTTTTCTCATCTCAGATAGTTGGTGGAATATGTTTGGTTCTGATACACCGAACCTGCAAAATATTGCCATTCGTATATTGAGCCAGCCATGCAGTTCATCTGGTTGTGAGCGCAATTGGAGTATGTTTGAGCACATACACTCCAAGAAGCGCAATAGATTGACAGTGGAGAGGATGAACGACTTGGTATATGTTCATTACAATCTTCGGCTCAGATACAGGAAGCTTTTTGACCATGACAAAACCCCGATCAATCTAGAGGAGGTTGATCCACAGTCTGAGTGGACCACTGAGGCTACAGATGCAGTCTTTAGTGACGAGGACCTTGATTGGGTGGACCAGGCAGAGAGAGAGGCCGAGGTTGTAGCCATGGCTGAGGAGGAGGCTAGAGCACGAGGAGGCATAGATGCTGTTGGTGAGAGTGGCATGGAGAGTCAGACACAGGCAGAGACTATGGCTGCAGCTGCAACATCATCCAGGCCCTTTAGACGCCTTCGTAGGAAGGATGCTGGCTCCACTATGCCATAGGGCATAGAGTCATAGAACATTTTGATTTGATGTCATATTTCATATTTCATATTTGTATGGAACATTTGATGTCATGGATTTCATATTCCATGAGTTTTGTATACATTTGACTAATTTTATATATCTAAGTATGTTATTTCCTTCAGCAACGCAACTACAATTTGTGTACTTTATACTTATGTAATCGTTGTATACTTGTGCATGTGATCAAATTTGCTTTTATTTGTGTTGTATTCAATAAAGGGTGCTTGAAACAAGTTTTAAATCCTTAAAAATCTCTAAATTTCTAGGGTTTTTCAACTTTTTTTCATTTTGCTCTGGCGCTGGCCCGTGTCGAGTTGTCGAGTCGGCGGTAAGCCTGCGCGGTCCGAGCAGCATCCGGCTCTCGTTACTATGGTATTTATACACCTTGGTTGCACTTTGTTTGACATTCATTCATTCCATTTGATATTCATCATAAGTTTGAGCCTTATCTTGTGCGAGTTATTCTCAAGAGCAGATCGACATTATTGGAGGTTGAGTTTCATTATCAGTGAATCACATCTGGTTGTTCTTGTGATAGCATCAGCTTGTGGTGCATTCTATTGGCCTCATTATCGGCCTATTGTAAAGGAGACATTCTTGTTGTGATTCAATATATAAGTGATATATTGTTGTTGGGTTTTTCTCCCTCAAGAGGAGGGTTTTCCCAGGGTATCTGCTGTGTTATTGTGTGATTATTTTGAATTAATTTTCTGTGCTCTAATCTGATCATAAAACTAACATGGTATCAGAGCGGGTTTGAAGAAGATCTTGATCAGATTTTGTATTACAGCGATACTCTTTATTCTCTTTCTCATCGTTGATTACTTCTATCTCTTCGTCAAGATGGTGAACGGTCTTAAGATTGAGGATAGGCTTGAGGGAGCATCAAATTTCACATCTTGGAGATTCAGAATTATGCTCACCTTGGAGGAAAACGAATTGGTTGAGTTTGTGGAGAGCAAAGTCCCCGAGCCTACGGATGAGGAAGAGAAGGTTTAGTGGAAGAAGAAAGATATCAAGGCAAAGAAGATGTTAGTTGATTCCGTGAAGGATCATATTGTTCCGATTGTCTCCAAGTTGAAGACGGCAAGAGAAATGTTCAAAACCTTGGAGGAGACGTACGAAATCAACAACACAAGTCGGGCACTTGCATTGAAGCAACAACTCCATCATGTGAAGATGGCGAAAGGAGAAACGGTTATTGCTTACTTCATGAAGATTTCGGAGTTGAGAGATCGGCTCTCTACAATTGGTCATGTGGTTGATGACAAGGACTTGACCATGCTTGCTCTTAATGGTCTTCTTTCATCTTGGGAATCTTATATTCAAGGAATCAGTGCAAGATCGAAACTTCCCAAGTTTGATCGGTTGAGGGCGGATTGCATTCAGGAGTAGTCTAGGTTGGCTGCAAGAGGAATTGGTCAAAGCTCTGCTAATGAAGACATTCATGTTCTTGCTAATCAATCCTCAAAGAAGAAAGGGAAAGGTGGAAAGAAAGGTTATTTCAAGAGGAATTGTTAGAACCCAATTTCAATATACAATAAACAAGTATGCATTTGTACATCATCGAGAGCATTTTTTTTTTTTGAAAATTTTACTCTACAACAATTTCAATGTTAGCAATACACATGATTACATACTTCAACATAACATAAATGAACTATTTACATTTCTAATTAAGTACAAAGAAAGTACAAGAGTAAGGGTTAAGAAGTCCTCATCTGATTGGCGTCTTCCAAGACTCGGCTTGCCAACTGAAGAATTGAGGGAAGCATCATCTAAGTGCTTTTACCTCCAACCACGGACTTGTTCAGTCCCCCGCGCATACCTTCCTACTGGAAGGGGGCTCTGCCCTTCTTGCAAAAGGTGATGTTGGAATAACCCTCAAATAGCCATCTGAGCTATGGTGGTGGAACCCTATCTAACTAGCTCTGCCTGACTAAGGAATCCTTCCTACTAAGCCGGCATTTCTGGCTAGCTAGATATCTGAATTGCATGTGAGTGTTAGGCGCAGACAGTGGCATCTACCCTACTATGGCCATAGAATTGCACTATTGTGCTACTCACCCACCCTGCTCGACTTGGAAAAACTTTCCTCAACTAGGGCTTCTGGAAGATTAATTCTTCGACACTTACTCAGGTCTGGACACTTGTCCTAGGGCATAAATTTATATCCTACCCATGATTTAACTACCCTTCACTCACACTTCCTGGCTACCTGCCACGTGTGTCTAGTAAATCTAGTGCTAGGGTTACCGTAAAGATTGCATACCCTTTTGACCAACTGCCATACACGTTTAGTATTAAAGATACTAATCTATTACTTAAAAGATATAAAAGTCAAAGTAACAAATAAGCCTCAGAGCTAAGTATAGGGAGCTTCAGACTAAGTAGTCATTACATGAGTCCCAACTAACTCTTTCGAGTTTATGATACTAAAGTTTAAGTTCGTATATTTTCATAAAGAAATAAAACCCTTTTAATCAATGGCTTCCTACTTTTAAGCTGTCCAAAGACATAATGGTGATACTGGTCATTATCAGCGTATATATACTATCACCTATCAGTTCTCAGTTTTGTTTCCATAATATGTTCTATTTCAGACCCTACTGCTCAACCGATCATGGCTTAAGGAAGTAACATTCTCTCCTTCTATCTCAATATGAGTTTGCCATTTGTACTTCAGAATTCATACATTATAAATCAATAGTATGTTCAACAGATTTTATGAAGTTTAGGTGCTTAAAAAGAAACCAAAAACCCTTAACATTATACGTCTATCAGAAAAGAGTACAACAGCAAGTAAACCGTTCATTCCTTACTTGTCATTCTTTCATGACAACAAGCAACAGACCTAGCATAACTTGTTCATTTAAATTTACTTCCTCTTAACTTCATTTACTTCAACAAAGAGATGTTTCCGATAGGTTCCATACACATTCATCAGAATTTTATGGACAAAGTAAATAAGTAAGAACTCCGCTATCTATACTCCAGATTTCTTCCTCTACAACACTCAGACGGAAAGAAAGAATATAACACTCAGTCATTTACAATACTTATGACTACAAAACTCCTATGAGAGTTCTCAATAGCTCCATAGCATAACTCTTAATACGTGACTTATTTTCAAGAAAGAATATAAGTAACTACGTGCCTGTAAAATGGAGCCTTGGTCAGCAACGAGCTCTACAGAAGCCAACACAATTGGTCTTTCAACTGTTACGCCTTCTCCTCAAGACGTCTCTGCCTTTTATGAATTTCGCGTTTCCCCTTCTGGTCCGTCTATTTTCAGGAGATAAGATCCTTTTCCCGAAAACCCTTTCGTTCCTCCTAAAGAATCATGCACCAAAATGATATCCCCCCATTGGATGATTGTCCTAGGTAGTTATCGAAACTACCTTGCCGTATCCTTCCTTCCACGCCTTCCATGAACACGTTTTAAGAAACTCCGAGATGATAGGAAGCAAATCCATGGCGTATGTCTCTGCCACTCCCCCAAATAACGCACAAGCGGTGCTAATAATCAAATCCAGATTCCAAAATTACCAATTACCAGACGTGCGATTCACATACTTCCCACGTCACTCCTCCAACTCCATTTTCGGATGATCTCTTAGAAATTAACAGCCACATCATTCCATGTGGCAATTATTTGAATCTCACATCATTGAGGATATGCGAATCACCACAATTAGACGGCAAGACTCTTCTCAGAAAAATACGAAATGAGAAAATATATATATAATAGTTAATTTAATAATTAAAAGGTCCAACTCAAAGATTGACGAGTTTAAAAATCTCACCATATATAAATTAATTAAATATTTATTTATTTAGTAAATCCCCTCAAAAATTCATTATAACATTATTAAGTTCACTTGGAACAAAATAATTAATATTAATATTATATATATATATATATATAAAAGCTTACCAGGCATAGTTACACCCAACGATACGGTTACCGAAAACAACGAAACCAAGTACCAAGGTTACGTAAAAGTCGATGACCAAAAGAGATAAAAGAACTGGTTTACAAAACCCTAATATCACTGATGGCAAAACCACTCTAAGGTTCACTCGATAACCTACGACAACAGGATACCAAATACTCACATCTAGGGTTTACAAGATCTTGAGACCTACCTTAGCTCAGATGGCGATTCCAAGATTCATACAACATTACCTCTCTACTCAGATGATACTTCCCTGCTCCCGTGATTTGCGGAACGGCTATCCTGTATCCAACTCCAACAAACGAAGAAGGATTAGACTGTCATCTCATTAATGATCAAAACATATTTCAATCTACTCAATTACTTGTAAGATATAAACTTCCTTTCTAAGTTCACCACAGTATGAACATTCAGGATAAACATGGTACATATTCCCATTGCATTTTCATAGCAAAATCATAAGTTTTCCATCATTTCATGCATAAATACACAACATTTGCAACTTTCAACATTCTTAAAGCAAGAAAAATAAAAGTGTTTATAAGTCACTAGGTTGGGATGTAACAAGAATAGAGATAAGGAATCTGATGGTGCTCCCGCTTTCAAGAAGAAGAAGGACCTCTCCAAAGTCCAATGCTTTAGATGTGACAAGTATGGTCACTTTGCTAAAGAATGTCCAACCAGGCCTAAGCAGCAGGCTACCATTGCAGATGTTGATGAAGTCTCTCCGCAGAAGGATTCATGTGAATACTTATTCTATTCGGCATTGTCAAGCAATGTACCTACCAACACCAACACTTGGTTGATTGATAGTGGTGCCTCTTGCCACATCACCAGATTTAGGGAGCACCTAACTAATTTGGTGGAGAGAGATTCTAGTGAACAAGTCATTATTGGAGATGATGCTAGTTGAAATATTCCCCCTTAATTTTTTCCCCAAAATTAACACACAAATCAGCAACCAAACACTGATTAGCGTTAGCCCCAAATGCAAATCAGCAAAGAAGATAACTCTAACCAAGAGTGTTCACCAAGATCCCAATGTGGGCGAGGTGATAGCATATGGTCAGAGGATCATTAGGAGTAAACTGAATTGAAATTACAATTCATCTGCTGATGCAGGCATCCACAAGCAGTGGGGATTCTCCACTTATTCAGTGGGTGAGATTATTACAATTATTAAGGCGGCAAGCCAGCCATTTAAATCCTCACTTCCACTTATTAACGTGGGGGGAATACAGTCCACACAACCACTTATTTAGTGGGGGGAAACTTACAATTAAAGAAAGATGTTTATTTAAACTCAACCACTCAATCGTGGGAGTATGAAATTTAAACTAATTGCAACAAATAAAATAAACAGTTGTTAGTACTACTAATCAGCTTTACAATGAATTAAACAGCTGCAAATAAGAAAGATATGCTTCCAAATCAATCAATGGTTAGAGTAACACTTCCTCTAACTCTTACAATACAATAATGATATAAACATGAAGCTCAAACCAACATTATAGCAAAACTAACAAGTCTGATCAGAAACAGAGAATACAGAAAATCAGACCAGCAAGTAAGAAAATCACCATAATGGACATAACTCCTTCAATACAGCTCCGGAAAGCTTCAAACAGCAGTCAAATGAAGCCTCCAAACATGGCGTCCAACCTCCAACTAAGAAATTGTGCCAAACACAGCTGAAACAGATGGCACGAATTCCAATGCAACTTGCTAGAGATGGTACGACCTCCAAGAAGGGTCGACCTTTTCTAAAAAATCAGAAACTCAGTAATAAAATCTGATTCCTTGCACAAATGGGCGCCCTCCACAGAGAAACAGCTTGGGCCAATACCCAGAATGATATAAAATTCAGAGCCGAAGCTATCAGTAGAAGTTCGCTTCAGCCATTGACATCAGCAGTACAAACAAATTATAAATCAGCAACCTGCCTGTAATTGAAATCAACATTCGAGCTCTATCCACACTCCTGAATGAAGCATGGTCTTCAGAAAGCTTTCTAGGAAGCCATAGTTTCAGGCCCGAAGAAAGAATGGTTTGCTAAGCTTCCCCTTAGCCAGGTTCTGAATTCATTCCAGTAGCATAACTTTGCTCTCAAAAATATTCATAATCAGCTCATCATAAAACGTCAATATATAGGCTTCTGTTGGCAAATGAAGCAACAAGAGACTCTTCAAATTCCAAGAAGTTGAATCACTTCAACTTCCAAAAGGGACGCCACCTTTTTTGCATTTTACTTTTTTTGAAATAATAAAATATTAGTCAACCTCCTTTAGGCGTCCAATTTCACTTTACAACAATAAAGCATTTAATAATTCATTAAATGGACCATTGACCCCTTAATGACCCCCTTTTAAAAACAACATGAAGTGATCATTCCTAGGCGTGGGGGTACAATTGAGAAACATAAAAAATGACAGAGTATAAACTCAGTACATGAAGATAACCAAACCCAAAGCCAAATTGAAACTGAAGAAAGGCAAGATAACTGGAGCTGAACTAATGACGATGCCACTGCCACAGTTAGACTTACTAAAAATAGCCAACTGCTATAAATAGTAAATCCACAATAAAACCCACAGAAAACGGAACTGAGCTGGAAGCAGAACTTACTGAAGTTGGAAATCCTAAATTTCCAATACTGCTTAGCCTACAAGTTTCTGGAAATAGGCTAAATCCAAAAGAAGAGCGCAGGGCTAAATTGGGTATATTACACTAGTTACTCTGTGAAAGGAATTGGGACCTCCACTCTCCACTTGGATTCCAGCATTTTCCTACAGTTGTGTGATGTTCTATATGTTCCAGGCATCAAGCGAAACCTTGTTTCCATTTCAGCCTTGGAAGACAAGGGTTACCAAGTTGCATTCTCTAAAGACAAAGTTCTTGTGTGGACGAAGAACTCAAACTTCAAGACTGCTCGAGTGATTGGAGTTAGACATGAGAGCCTCTCCAAGCTATGCACTCGTCCACTTCAGGCTCTAGTGCATGATTCTTCAAGTATGTGTGAACTTTGGCATCGAAGATTGGCTCACCTTCACTTTCGAGCTCTACCTATCATGGAGAAGATGGTCACTGGCCTTCCAAAGTTCAACCAGGAGCACGATGGTACTTGCAGAGGCTGCGCTTTGGGTAAGAATACAAAAAGTCCACTTCATAGTAGAGAAAGTAGATCCAAATGTATTCTAGATCTTATTCATTCTAATTTATGTGGTCCAATGAATGTTGCTTCTTTGAGTGGTTTCTTGTATTACATTATTTTTGTTGATGACTACTCTAGAAAGACTTGGATTTATTTCTTGAAATCTAAAGAATCTGAGGAGGTATTAGAAAGGTTCAAGGAATTCAAAGCTCAGGTGGAGAATTTGTCCTGGAAGAGGATCAAAGTTATGGAGATTGATAATGAAGAGTCTCCTCAGGATATGGAAGTTGACCATACCCCTGAGATTCAGAGGGAGGCTCTAGAACCGAAAGAAGATGATGATCCAGTCAAGCCCTTGGAACCTACTGATGGGCCTACAGCTATTGTGATTGGTCGTAAGAGACCTCTTTGGACTAGGAAAACAATGCAGGAGGTAGAAAGGCTTGTAGCACCAAGAGGAACCTTCAGAGAAAGTAAGAAACCTCACAAGTTTTCCAATTATGTAGCTTTGATGAGTCAGATTATTGAATCCAAGCCTTCCAGTGTTGAGGAAGCTTCTAGTCAACAGGTTTGGAGAGATGCTATGTCAGAAGAGTATCAGTCCATTCTTAAGAATGATGTTTGGGACATCGTTCCTAGACCCAAAGGCAAATCTATGGTATCTTCTAAATGGCTCTTCAAGATCAAGCATGCGGCTGATGGGAGCATTGAGAAGTACAAGGCAAGATTCGTGGCTAGAGGGTTTTCACAAAAAGAGGGAGTTGACTATGAAGAAACATTTGCTCCAGTTGCTCGTTATACTTCTGTCAGGACAATCATTGCTATTGCTGCATCTAGAGGATGGAAGATTCACCAAATGGATGTAAAGACAGCTTTTCTGAATGGTGTAATCGAGGAAGAGGTATACATTGAGCAACCTGATGGATTTGAGGTACATGGGAAGGAGTCTCATGTTTGCAGGCTGAAGAAGGCCTTGTATGGTCTTAAGCAAGCTCCTCGTGCTTGGTACAAAAGAATTGATTGTTACCTATCAAGCTTGGGCTTCTCCAAGAACGATGTTGATTCTAACCTTTATTTCAAGGTAATTGATGGAGAAGCATTGATTTTGGTTTTGTATACTGATGATCTGATTCTTACTGGAGAAGAGCACCTCATTATCAAATGCAAGAAGGAGTTAGCTTCTGAATTTGAAATGAAGGATCTTGGTCTCATGCATTACTTCCTTGGCTTAGAAGTTTGGCAGAAGCCAAATGAGATGATTCTAAGTCAAGGGAAGTACACCATTGATATTCTTCAAGTGTGGATTTCAAGTTGCATGGTTATACTGATTCTGATTGGGTAGGGTGTGTCACAGATCGAAAGAGCACCTCTGGAAGTTGCTTCAATTTGGGGTCTGCAATGATATCCTGGTGCAGCAGGAAGTAGTCATCTATAGCATTGAGTACAGCAAAGGCAGAGTATATTGCAGCTTGTGTGGCAGCTCGAGAAGCAATGTGGCTTTGGAAGCTCCTTACAAGATTGTTTGGACAATCAATGGAACATACTATCATTCATTGTGATAACCAGAATTGTGTGAAGCTTTTTGTCAACCCTGTGTTTCATGACAAAACTAAGCATGTTGAGATCAAATACCACTATATTAGAGATATGGTATTGAGGAAAGCAATTCAGTTGAGGTATATCAGCACTGATGAGTAGACGGCAGACATTCTCACCAAGCCTCTCTCCAGGATAAAGTTTGTGTACTTTCGAGACAAGCTTGGTATGGTGGAGAATCAAGCCCTAGCTGAAAAGGAGTCTCAGTATCAGTGATCCTCTTTAATGCATTTCTCTTTGAGAGAGATTTGTGGTGCAAGCCCTTGTTAATGCATTTCTCTTTGAGAGAGATTTGAGGTGAAAGCCCTTTTTCCACCCTCTAGGAGAGCCATGGTGGATGTCATGTGTGTGACTTCATGACAGCATCACGTGAGAGAGTCCGTGATGATTTTCTTGTACTTGTGTTTTCACCCTCTAGGAGAACCATGGTGAAAGTCACAATGAGGTGACAACATCACGTTAAGTGATGAACACTTGTACATACCATACATGGGTGTAGCCATGATGGTTGATATCACGATGAGGTGATATCTCTCTTGTCCACATATGGGTGTAGCCATTGTGGTAGACATCATGATGAGGTGATATGTCTTGTGCAACTGGAAGTATTCTCCCTAGCTGAGAAGGAGTGTTGATGTTCATATGCAGCATCGGTCGCATCTTCCAACACAGATTGAATAAAAGAAAGCAATTAAATTATAGCCTGTCAGCTATTTAATTGGTGAAGATCGATTTTATGAATGGCCACGTCATTTGCTAAATAATGATTAATAATTGTTTAATGTGAAGTGGCACAATTATCTTGGAGACGCAATTTTCTATGGAGGCCGACTTCTTGTTTGTAAAGACATGCCTCTTGAATGAGGCCGACATGATGATCTTGAAGAGTCACGTCTCTTCCTTCGAATTGTATTTATACACCTTGGTTGCACTTCGTTTGACATTCATTCATTCCATTTGATATTCATCATAAGTTCAAGCCTTATCTTGTGCGAGTTATTCTCAAGAGCAGATCGACATTATTGGAGGCTGAGTTTCATTATCAGCGAATCACATCTGGTTGTTCTAGTGATAGCATCAGCTTGTGGTGCATTCTATTGGCCTCATTATCGGCCTATTGTAAAAGTGACATTCTTGTTGTGATTCAATATATAAGTGATACATTGTTGCTGGGTTTTTCTCCCTCAAGAAGAGGGTTTTCCCAGGGTATCTGCTGTGTTACTGTGTGATTATTTTGAATTAATTTTCTGTGCTCTAATCTGATCATAAAACTAACACTTCCAACTTCATCACACAACTTTTGCCCGCATCCTTGTGGACATGGATGTCACAAGGGACCTCCCTACTGAAATCACCTTCAAGATTGCTAATCGCAGTTGGACTCAACTTCTGGATTACAAAGGTCTGCCCTTCAGATGCAGAAGGTGTTTTGAAACTGGGCATATGGCCAATTCTTGTTCCAGAAACATTAAAAAATCTATGCAGCAATCCTGGTGGTCAAATGCCCTTCCTTAGCATTATTCGATTAAAGCTTCCTCAAAGGTTAAGGAGGTAGTGGTGGGCTCAGGGGGCAAGCATTCATTGCTCATAGGTGCCTCCTCTTAGATCCCAGCAGCCCCAAATTTGCCTCAGGCAGTGACACCTAGGCTGGAGTCAGATTTGAAGCATGGGGGCAAAGTAAAAGAAACCACGGCGACTGGTCCCTCCCCAATCCCTGTAGTTGCAGCATATCCAAATGTGTTTGCTGTATCTCCGGGCTTGCCAATGGATGTTGGTCTCTCGGGGGGTGAGAAGCCCTTCGGAGAAGCTGATTCTAATTCATTGGCTTCTTCTCCATCAGAGTCGGAGTGGTCAGAGGTGAAGAGGAAAAAATCCTCCTCAGGTAAACACCACATGGTGCTTAGATTGGCCTCGAAGGGGGGTAATGGTGGCCAAGAAAATATATCTCCAGTGTTGGGTCTTTCTGTGATTACAGCAAGTTAACATTGCTGTTTTTGAGTATGTCTGAGGGTTATTCCGATAGCCCATTTTGGGGCTGTCTTTTTGTTGCACCCCTTGTGGCAAGGGCATGCATTGATGTACTCAATTTTATTTCAATAAAATCTCTCTTACCTATAAAAAAATATATATTGTCCTTAAAAGAAAATAGAAGGACAAATTATAGAAGAGATCACCAGAAGAAAAACAGACTTTAAGCCTTCCTCATTCTAACTGATCTAGAACAGTTCAACCTAAATCAGTCATTTATGGGTAAGGTATGATGCAATCTGATCAAAAGATGAAGACATTGATTCTTAGAAGCATGAGAGTAAAGAAAATTATGCAAAAGATTGAGCCAAAAAGAAAAAGTAAGACTGAATTGTTGAAAACTTGCAAAGAGCACCAAATGTTGGCAATGCAATAGATTAACTCATGATGATGCAATACTTCATGTGACAGTTAAGGATCTATAACCACATAAAGACAAATTAAGTACCATAAACACAAATTTTATTGCATGTATGATAAAGAAAACCCAAGATTATTCCTAAGAAATCCCATTATCAACTAGAGGAGGCTAAAGCTCAAAAACTAGATTTTGCAAAATCTCTTAATATATTCCTTTAAATATTCTCAAGAGCCATGGCTGCTACCAAGAAAAAAAAATCAACCATGCTATTCATTTGTAAAACAACTCCAAGGGCACCTTACAGAATATAAGCACAGAAATTGAAAGAAATCAACATGTAGCTACAAAAAATACTCCAGTGATTCATTGTCCAAATCACAGATGTTATTTGTCAAGGAGAAGCATGGCACTCTTAGGTTATGCATTGCCTATAAGCACCCAAGCAAATCCACACAGCAAAATACATATCACCTAATGAGGTGACACATTATATGATCAAGTAAAGGAAGCCAAGTTTTTACCACATTTGACTTCAGGTCACAGTATTACTGTTTAGACTTAAAAAATGATGACGCGACTAAATATAGTCAGTATAAGTTTAAACAACTCCTCAACAATGCGCTTGCCACATTCATATTGTTTACAACGTCTTCGGCAAATATAGCATTCTTTATTGAACACATGTGGTAGGGGCCCACACTAAAGAATGTATTAGAAATGAGAGTTTCATTCCTGAGACTTGCAAGCTACTACAAAAAAATTAATTGACTTTCTCCAAGACAGTCCATCCTATTAGGTCTTCGCACTGGAAGGGAAAAGAAATATGAAAAGACCCAAGTATAAAGAAAGTTTCACACCAAATGAAAATTTAAGATTTTGCAGTAGCTTGGGTGCAGGTTTGGCAGGTTTCCTGAATTTAAGAAACAGGGTTTTGATAGAAATAGATATTTTGTCGAAATGTTTCTATATATGCAATTAACTGCCGGAATCGTTTCCATAAAATCAAAACATTCTCGGTAATTATTTTCCCAGATACATTTCCACATAAAGAAGCATTTACTAACAAAATTCAACAGCCAAGGAAATTAATGATAAATCATTTGTTTTTCCTCTTCTTTTTTTTCATACAAATATGTAGAGGGAAACATTTCCGTTTTGCAAATCTGTTTTCTGCTTGTGTCTACTAATCAGAAAATTCCGACCTCACTAAAATGTTTTACCATTTTTTTTCATTTTTTTCCGAGGAACCAATTGCAGGGCAACCTTTTCTTGCCCCAATATAACCTAACAATCGTTCCACCGTGAATTGATGCTATAATATTGCAAAGTATTTTTTGTGTGGGAATGGGTGCCAGTGAAGACAATTCTAGTAACCTTCTCAGACATCGATGGCATTGTAAGGATTCTAATGCAAATGCAAAAGATATCTCATACGAGTATCAGACGCCCAATGGACTATCAGTTGAAGTATATCACTGTTATTTAGTATTGGAGATCATTTTTCAAGCACTTAAAATGTGGAGATGGTCAGGCATTAGCGGGGGTACTTTTCATGTCACCGCAATCAAGACTTCCTGTTCGAGGGATCACATGTAAAACCCGAGGACGCATCCCCAGGATACACTGGTTGTTATCTAGCAACGACGCAGGATGACAGTCACAATAATGACCCAGGTTCAACCGTTGCTGGGTAATGCATACTACCAACGGTAAATCAACCCAGCCTAGTTAAGGCGGGCCAAATTTGGATCAAGGCTGGGTGCAAGTCCCAATCAAAATTTGGCACAATATTAATTAATAGCAGAGTGGATGTTACAATTCACCTATCAAAAAACCACATTTTACCAGAATGAGTTCGAGTAATACCTGAGAATGTCATATCGATCGCGGCCAAAATCAAGGAAAGCTTTCCTAACAGAATTGATATCCTTAAAAACATCAAAATCCTCATTAAGAGCAACCAAATTTTCGTCATTCTTATAACTAACAGGGCTACTGCATTCCCCAGCAGAAAGATTCTCCAAAATATCATAATCTTCATCCTCCTTTCTGAATCTTGTCTTATCAAAATATCTCTGCTTTACAAGGCGCTCTATTAGGTCAATCCACTCTGGCCAAGGGTGAACTATTTCGCCAGACGAAGCAGGAACTGTTAACTGGGTATCGAACCCTTGACCTGCTGCTGTTAAATCTTTTTCAATTTGAACACTCCTTTCAACTGAACCATCAATACTAGTGTTATTACTAGTACTGCCACTACTACTAACGATGTTTGTGTGTTGTTCTCTCCATGCCCTGAGCTTCTCATGGGAAGCTATTTTCTCTGCTTTTTGTTTCTGTATATTTTCTAACTCCTGTACTACAAAGCTCAAACGGGCACCTAAACCTTCCTCCTGTATATTACTAGGTGGGATTTCTTCTGTAGCATTTGTTGCAATTGTTCTTGTGAGATATCCATAAGAGGGTGCTGCTACAAACTTTAGCAGATGATTTCTGTTATTTTTGGCGAGCAAAAGGGCCAATTTGGCAATACCCATTTAACTTTTTGGAGTGGACTGTCATTTACAGAGTCTTGAACCCTGCATAAACCTCTCTCACAACGATGGATGAAAGCAAAGCGAATTTGTAAAACAATGATACGGCCATGGTCACACGAGAGGTGGGGGCTATTGCCAAGGGTGCCATTTACAATATATTTTGATTCTACAATATAAAACGAAATTGTGCTGTCATATATTTATTTTAAAAATCTGGGCTTTAGTCTTTTATTTTGAGTATAGATATCTTTAATATATCTATTTTAAATATATTTATTATTAAATATTATTATATATAAGAATTTTTGGTAGCACACTCACAATATTATACTCTACCATTTATTGTCAATATAATGCTTCTTGACATTAATATTAGTTATTTGGTAATTACATATTGCTTTTTGCATAATTTTTATATGGTAGAATGTCTTTTTGAAATAATTAATTAATAATATTAATTAACTAATTCACCCAATCAAATAAATTACTCTTTCCACTTTATACAATAAATTAAGTAACTTTTTCTAGGGGAGAGGTGAAAAGAGATTTTTTTTAAAGAAATGAAATAAAAATAACTAATTAATAATTGACTAAATTAACATGTCCTGCTTCGGCATGACAAACAAAGCTATCAACGATATCAAGAGTTTCATGAAAAAATTCCTCTGGGAAGGTGCTAAGGATGCAAAGAGGATACCATTAATAAATTGGAACACTGTTTATCAAGAAAAGATGGATGGAGACATTAGCTTGAGACGTATGGCGATCCAAAATCTGCTCTTGATGCAAAACTATGCTGGAAAATTTACAGGAATCCCAATAGTCAATGGTGCAAAATAATAAGAAGAAAATATTTGGACACTGATTCGCCAGATTGCATCCTCACTATGGAAAACACTGGTGGGGGCTCGGTTGTCTGGTGTTTCCTATGGAGTTGCAAGAATATAATCACAAAACATTTAACATGGAAGATCAACAATGTGTGCAAGGCGAATTTTTGGTTCAATTCCTAGAATGAGCATCCTGCTCTGTCAGAATCTTTTGGTGACAAGTCTTGGTTGGAGGCTGTAATTTATGTCAAAGGGCACTCGGTGGCTGAGTACATCCTTCCTAAAGATGTCGCTTGGTGCTTGGTGGCAGATTGGCTTTACAAGGAAGACAAGTTCATCCCACAAGAAGATAAGTTGATGCTTGCTAACATGTTAAATGTGTGAAGGTTCATGAAGTTTGAATGTGAAGATGAGATGATTTGGTCCAGAACCAAATCAGGGGAATAAACGATTAAGTTGGGCTATAAAATTCAGTGTGCTCAAAGGGTTGAGAAGGATTGGTCGGCCATACCTTTGTTGGAATCAAGGTGTTCTTCCTAAGGTTGGGGCCTTTCTGTAGATTGCCTTACACAAACATATTCTAACTGGCGACAGGCTCCATTCAATTGGCATACAAGGCCCAAGTATGTGTCCTCTTTGTTGTGATAACGAAGAGATAGTGGATCATCTCTTACTTAACTGTGAATTTGCATCACAATGCTAGGATTAGCTCCTCCAATCCCTCAGCTGGACTACACCAAGACAAAAATTCTTATTGAAATTTATGCGTGGTTGGCCTACTAGCAACAAGAAATGTATTTGGGAAAATGTCTGGGTGGCGGCTCCTTCCATGGTTGTTTGGCAAGTTTGGAAAGAGAGAAACAAAAGGATTTTTTGCAATACCAAGTTGCCTACATAATCCATCATAAAGAAAATTGAAGTTGGTGTGTGCGAACTGGTAAACTCTAAACATGCTAGGTCGAAAGCCACTCAATTCACTTGTTGGGATAACAATCTTCAAAAGGTTTGGTCAAGTCTTCGTAACCCCAACCTGTTGCCAGTGATTTCAAAGAAGTTGTGGAGTTGTGGGCTAATGCTCGATGGGTGCCGCCTAGTGTGGGAAGATACAAATTAAACTTTGATGGAGCTTCAAAAGGTAATCCTAGGGTCTCTAATATAGGGTGCATCATCAAGAATATCTTGGTGATTGTGTTTGGACAATGGCAAGAAATATAGGCATTGCAATGAACAATGAAGCCGAATTGGAAGCGTTAGCTTGGGGACTAGAATTATGTCTGGAAAAAGGAATAATGGATGTGGAAATTGAAGGAGATTCATAGATCAATGTAAATGTTGTTAGCAAGATGACGTCCCAAAATTGGAAATTGAAAGGATACCTATGTTGGATTGATAGGTCGTTGAAACGTCTTGACACCTTCTCCTTGAAGCATGTCTAAATGGAGGCAAACTCCTCGGCGGACTTCCTCGCCAACCTGGGTGCCTCCCTACCATCCCTACATGAGATGGAGATGTTTGACATTAACACTACAAATGAGGAACTATGTGGCCACATAGACAAGGATCGGATTGAGATGATAGGACATCAACCCAGTAATGGTTGAGTTGGCTTTCGGTTTACTTTTCACTTCGAGGCTTCTGGATAATTAATGGCTGGAGGTTGGCAGTTGCGAAAGTACTTTCAAATCCTAAATGGATCTTATCACGGGTTGGTTATGTTGATCTCTACTACGATGCTTATGGATTGGTTTACCTCTTTGG
>VDFB02361550.1:0-18353 GCA_007258455.2 Sequoia sempervirens
CTTTGCTAAAGTGTCCTAATTTTGTTGGAAATATGTGCCTCAATGATCACAGGTTGAAACCTCTGTTAGAGAAAAGTCGATATGACATCTATCATGTCTAGCCAACTAGCAGCTTTGATACATTCTATTTTGAACAGGTCACTATGACCTTGCAGAAGTCTTGTCGAATGCTTATTCTTTGGAGCCTTCGCTGTGACATAGTGTATTCGCTATGATCTCTTATTGCATGGAGTTCTTTGGCCTACAGGCCATTCAATTGTAGATCAGGGAGACTCATGACGACTATGGGCTTTGGGATAACCTATGTTGGTTCAGTGAGAAGTCTTAGCGAACAATGGAGGTCATGCCGACAGGGACACATCTAAACGTTCATCGAAGTAACTCAAAGCGATCGAGGAAAGGTCTTAGCGAGAGTGTTAAGTCTTGCCGACCATTCGGTGTTTGGTGCAACACAAAGGATCTCGAGGATATCTCTTAGCGACTGATGGATGTCTTGCCGATAGTCGATGGCTATCGGGGTAACCCAAATGGTTCGGGAAGAAGTCCAAGTGAAGAATGTAAGTCTCGCCGATGATCTTAGGGGTCTTTGATATAACTCTTGGTGATGGATGAACACTTCAGGGTAAGTCCTAGAGTTCGGTGTGATGTCTTAGTGAGAGTAACATGTCTCGCTGACAGTGCTTTATGTTGAAGCCTTCGAAGTAAGTCTTGGAGTTCTATATGTTCTCTCGGTGAAAGATGTAAGTCTTGCTGACTATTCTTTGGAGCTCAATATGACTTGTGACTTTGGTATAACCTTTGGTGACTCGACGTGAGGTCCTGGCAAAAGCGATAGGTCTCACCGACTATTTGATGATTCAGTGTGACACATGAAGCTTGATGGAACGTCTTGGCGATAATAGTGACTCTTGGTGACATCGATATGAAGTTTATGTGGCATCAGCGAGACACTGTTAGTGTCTCACCGAGATGCCAACATAGTGCGAATTATGTTGACAGTTTGACCATCCTATGTGGAGTCTCGTGGACCAATAGGAGGAGCTGAATCTGAACAGTTAGAAGGTAGTTCATTATGACAATTCTGTGAGGAAGCTTGACGGACATGGAACAACATGGATATACTGTTTGATTGCAAATTGTGATTGGTTGGTTGGATCGACGGATTTGTTGAGTGATTGAATCAGTAGATGAATTATATTCTGTGCATACTATAATTTGAAGGTTCTTGTACAAGATTTTTCATGGTGAATGCTGCTATAAATAGACACTAGAAAGATAAGTCTGACATTTGTATGTAATCTCCATTACTGTAATACAAAGTGATTTCTCTTGGTGTGGTGGGTTTTTCTCCTGTAAGGGTTTTCCCACATATATCTGGTGTTCATGTGTGATTGTCAAATACTCTGTTTCTGTTATCTACTTCATAGTGCATCTTAATTGAACTATAATTGAAAAATTAAAAGTAGATCTACATTCTTCTCTGAGGTATTGATGTTAGGAGAATTGTTTATGCATCTGATTTTCCTTACAAGTGGTATTAGAGCCTAGACAGCTGTGTTATCCTTGTGGGTATGTTGGGTTTTTTGTGTCAATTATGTTCAGTGGGAGTCTTGTAGAGTTTCTTATTTATGTTTACAGGCTGAGATGGCTAGCACGTCTAGAAAGTTTGAAATAGAGAAGTTCAACGGCAGTAACTTTGAGTTGTGGAAAATCAAGATGGAGGATATTCTAGTTGATCGTGATCTATGGCTTGCAGTGTCTGGAACTAAACCTACAGGCATGAAGGAAGAAGATTGGGACCTTGCAAATAGGAAGTCTAAGGGGCTGATAAGGCTCTGTTTGGTAGACTCAGTTCTTCTGAATGTGCATGAGGAGAAGATTGCCTCTTCTTTGTGGAAGAGATTTGCGTCTATTTATCAGGGGAAGTCCTTGGTGAATAAACTATTCCTAAGGAAGAAGTTGTATTCTTTGAGAATGCAGGAAGGAGGGTCTATAGGTGATCATTTGAATGCATTTAATATGTTGATTGCTCAATTGACATCTGTTGGTGTAAAAATTGAAGAAGAGGATCATTGTATGCTATTATTGTGTTCTTTGCCAGACTCATGGGATAATCTAGTGATGGCTATTGGGAGTACAACATCCAGTTTCAAGATGGAAGATGTTGTTGGTTCTTTGCTGTCAGAAGGGATGAGAAGGAAATCTTCTGAGATGGCGAAGGAAGCTCTTGATATCAGAGGAAGACTGAAAGAGAAAGGCAAGAAGAAGGACAAGAAGTCCTAATCAAAATCAAAGGGGAGATCAAAGTCTCCTAGCAAGAAGTCCAAGGTGAAGTGTTGGAACTATGGGCAACCTGGTCATGTCTGAAAGGATTGTAAAGAGGAGAAAAAGAAGAAGGGCTCTTCCGATAATGGTTCTTCTCATAGTGATGGTGACGCCTTCATTGTATCCTTGGCTACACAGGCATCAGATGATGTCTGGCTGATTGATTCTGGAGCATCTTTCCACATGACATCTCATAGAGAATAGTTCACAAAGTATGAAGAATACAATGGTGGAAGGTGTACTTGGTGAATGATTCAACTTTGGAGATAGTTGGCCATGGAAGAATCAAAATACAATTTCCTGATGGAAAAATAAAGGGAATTAATGACGTTATGCACATACCAGGTCTGGCTCAAAATTTACTGTCTGTCAGTAAGCTGAATGATATTGGAGTACAAGTCATGTTCTCTGGAAATGGTTGCAACATGATTAGAGGTTCAATGGTGCTGGCTAGAGGTGCTTGAATTGGTACCCTGTACAAGCTGGATGCACATGCTGTTCAATGTAACAGTGTCTCTGGAAAGTCACTGAAAGCTGCTCATGGAGGTAAAGAGGGAAATATCCCTAATTATATAAACTCTATGGAAGTAAAACTTCCTGCAGAGAGGACTATTCTCTAGCATCATAGGTTAGGCCACATAGGAGAAAAAGGTTTAAAAACCTTGAAGAATAAAAACCTGGTTGAGGGGCTTGAAGACTGTAATCTCGAATTTGAATTCTGTGAGCATTGTATATATGGAAAGCAGCACTGAGTTTCTTTTTATTCCAGTCCTCATAAATCTTCTGGTTTGCTAGATTATATTCATTCAGATGTATTTGGTCCAGTGGATGTTCCTTCTTTGCCTAAGTCAAGATACTATGTGTCATTTATTGATGATTACTCAAGAAGAGCATTTGTATATTTTCTGAAAAGTAAATCATAAGTATTCAGTTGGTTTAAAGAATTTAAAAATCTTGTAGAAAATCAGACTGGAAGAAAAATAAAATGTTTAAGGACTGATAATGGCGGTGAATTCTATTTTGATGAATTTGAAAGATACTCTAAAGACCATGGAATTAAAAGACATAAGACTACACCCTATACTCCACAGCAGAATGGAGTTGCAGAAAGGTTCAATAGGATAGTAATGGAGAGAGCACAAAGTATGCTCAGTAGTGCTAGCTTGGAGGAGAAATTCTGGGCTGAGGCTATATCTACTGCATGTTACCTAATAAATCATTCTCCAAATTCTGCTCTTTTTGAGAAAACACCTTTGGAAGCGTGGTCTGGTAAGAAGCCCTCTCTTAGACATGTTCGTGTTTTTCGCTGTGAGGCATATGCTCATGTGTCGAATGTGAAAAGATCTAAATTGGAGAACAAGGCTGTCAAATGTATTTTTATTGGCTATAGTGCTGTCATAAAAGGATACAAGCTTTGGAATCCTAATACAAAGAAGGTTGTATATAGAAAAAGTGTAATCTTTCATGAGCTGAAACCTTCCACTTTGGATCTGCAGTCAGAGACAAAGTCTGAAAACAATAAGGATGTAGCAGTAATTCCTCCTACACCAGAGAAAGAGGAATTGGAAATTCAAAATGTACCTAAAACTGAGGAGAGCTCGAGCAATTTTGAAAGTTCAGAAGAAGAAGAACCTCAGCCTTAGCAAGTGAGGAGGTCAACCCGTGAAAGAAAACAACCAAATAGGTATGGGTTCTCATTAATTGATTCTACTTGTGCCTATGCTTTGATTTCTAGCACTGATGAGCCTAGGACTATAAAAGAGGCAATTAAAATGTCTGATTCAGACTCTTGGTTGGAAGCCATGAACAAAGAGATGGCATCATTAGAAAAGAATGAAACCTGGAGTCTGGTGCCCTTGCCTAAAGGAAGAAAGGTTGTTGGCTGCAAATGGGTATTTAAGAAGAAAATTGGTCTGGATGGCAGTGTAGAAAAGTACAAGGCGAGACTGGTTGCAAAGGGTTATTCCCAGGTAGAGGGAATCGATTATGGGGAAATAATACTCTATTAGCAAAAGCACGACATCTATCGATTTCTGTTGTCACTACGGCCCGGCCATTATGACAGGAGTCGAATGGATGTAGAGACAACATTTCTTCATGGTGACCTTGAAGAAAGAAATCTATATGTCCCAGCCTAAGCACTTTGTTGAGAAAGGTAAAGAAAAACTGGTATGCAAATTAAAAAAGTCTTTGTATGGGTTAAAGCAGTCACCTAGAATGTGGTACCAAAAATTTGATACTTTTGTATTGTCTTTGGCATTTGTGAGATAAAAATTTGATCACTGTGTATATTATAAAGTTGAAAGTGATCGAGTACTTATTATTGCTCTCTATGTTGATGATATGTTGTTCATAGGCAATAGTAAGCTAATGATTTCTGATCTTAAGTCTCAGTTATCTGCTAAGTTCAAAATGAAAGATCTTGGTGCAGCAAGGTATATTATGGGGATGGAGATAACTAGGGACGGGAAGAATAGAAAACTATGGCTCAATTAGAGTAAGTATATCAGGACTGTTCATGAGAGAATTTGTATGAATGATTGCAAATAGCTAGTGGTTCTAGTATTGTAGGGAACGAAGCTATTTGTTGAGGACTATCCAAAATCTCCTACTGAGATAGAGGACATGACCAGTGTACCCTATGCTAATGCGGTTGGAAGTCTCATGTATGTGATGGTCTATACAAGGCCAGACATTGCCCAAGCAGTGGGAGTTCTTAGTTGATTTATGGCTAATTCAGGAAGAACGCGTTGGGATGTTGTGAAGAGAGTGTTTAGATATTTGAAGGGGACTTCAAATTTTGCTTTGTGTTACCATGGGAACTTGGTTGAATCACAGAGGACTCTCAGCATTTGTTGTTATGTAGATTCTAATTGGGCAAGGGACATTGACAGCAGGAGATCCACCAGTGGATACATTTTCGTGATGAATGGTGGTGCAGTGAGTTGGATGAGTAAGCGGCAAGCTGTAGTCGCTTTGTCCACTACGGAGGTTGAATACATGGCAGCTACTCATGCTTGTAAAGAAGCTGTATGGTTGAAATTTTTGTGTTCTAACATTGGTTTTGATGTAGGGGAAATAACTATTTTTACGTATTGTGATCGAGTGCAATTTAATGCGGAAAGAACCCTACTTTCCATGCCAGGACGAAACATATTGATGTATAGTACCACTTTGTACGAGATATGGTTGAGGATGGAAAGGTTAGTTTGGAAAAAGGTTGATACTTTGGAGAATGTTGCAAATTCATTGTGAAGCGTTGAGCCACGGACATGTTCGGGTGGTGATTTCGATTCGCGATGGGCCTTGAGTGCCCATATTTTTTTATTTCAGGTTTGTTGTGCATAAGGTGCACGTGTGATTTTTAGTCAAGTGGAGATTGTTGCGGAAATGTATTGCCTCAATCATCGCGGGGCTGAGGAAAGCAGAGCAAAATGGAATTATGACATCTATCATATACGTACGACTAGCGACTGATACATTCTATTTTGAACAGGTCGCTATGACCTTGCAGAAGTCTTGCCGAACGCTTATTCTTTGGAGCCTTCACTATGACATAGTGTATTCACTATGATCTCTTATCGTGTGGAATTCTTTGGCCGATAGGCCATTCAATCATAGATCGGGGAGACTCATTCGCCAGACGCATGATCAAACATTCGGCAATTTTACCGAAAGTTCTTTGAGATGGTGGCGCTTTGGAAAAACTGCGGGCACCAAAAGCCAGTTTGGGGAGGACAGTGGAAGAACCTTGATGGAGATAAGGAACCGGTACAGCTGCTTTGCGTTGAAGGCGACCCACGGGGCAGGTAAAAGTCCTAGAGTTTGGTGTGATGTCTTAGTGAGAGTAACATGTCTTGCCGACAGTGCTTTATGTTGAAGCATTTAGAGTAAGTCTTGGAGTTCAGTATTTTCTCTCGACGAAAGATGTAAGTCTTGCCAACTATTCTTTGGAGCTCGATATGACTTGTGACTTCAGTATAACCTTTGGTGACTTAGCGTGAGGTCCTAACGAAAGCGATAGGTCTCGCTAACTGTTTGATGATTCGGTGTGACACATGAAGCTTGATGGAACGTCTTAGCGATAACAATGACTCTTGGTGACATCAATATGAAGTTTATGTGGCATCAGCGAGACACTGTTAGTGTCTCACCGAGATGCCAACACAGTGCGAATTTTGTTGACAGTTTGACTGTCCTATGTGGAGTCTTATGGACCAATAGGAGGAATCGAATCTGAACAGTTAGAAGGTAGTTCGTTGTGACAGTTCTGTGAGGAAGTTTGACAGACATGGAACAACATGGATATACTATTTGATTGCAGATTGTGATCGATTGGTTGGATCGACAGATTTGTTGAGTGATTGAATCAGTAGATGAATTCTATTCTTTGCATACTATAATTTGAAGGTTCTTGTACAAGATTGTTCATGGTGAATGCTGTTGTAAATAGACACCAGAAAGATAAGTTTGACATTTGTATGTAATCTCCATTACTATAATACAAAGTGATTTCTCTTGGTGTGGTGGGTTTTTCTCCCGTAAAGGTTTTCCCACGTATATCTGGTGTTCATGTGTGATTGTCAAATACTTTGTTTCTGTTATCTACTTCATATTGCATCTTAATTGAACTGTAATTGAAAAATTAAAAGTATATCTACATTCTTCTCTGAGGTATTGACGTTAGGAGAATTTTTTCCACATCTAATTTTCCTTACAAATTTGAGGCCTAGTTGGCATAGAAAGCCTAGTTTGAGAGAGTTGCTACAAAGTAACCAATAGTGGTTTGATGGCATGTGATTGTGTACCTTGAAGGGTCCTTGAAATGGTTCAATTCTTGGTCTGAAAGAATCTTATCGAGAAGAAATACCTAATTGAATGAGTTGGCAATCGTACAAGGAAGAGTGTTGATTTGGTGAAAAGTGAAGAGTTTTGAGAATTGTGACTTGTGAATTGTTGTTTTTTGTTGATTTTTTGTTTTTAGTTGTGTTGCAGGACCTCCCCTAGTTGCATCACAATTCAAATGCTTTGTCCATGCTTCCATTTTGAGCCATGATTGCAAGATAGGTTGCACCTTTTCCCATGTTGCTAACTTAGCCTTCAATAAAGAGTCTTCTAAGAGTGGAGAGAAGGACTAGAATCCCTTGTAGGTAGACTAATCAAGGAAACATTTAAAATATATAACAAATAAAAGTGATGAGGTAAATTTATAAATAGAGATGAAACCAAAATAGTTTCTAAGATCTATCATTGTGGGAGTAGTATATTCAATTTTTTTAGAGAGATGTATGGAAAATTTGGTAGCATAGACAAGGCAATGAGCTGCTTGGTATAATTGTTTTACAAAATACCTCAATGAAAGCTTCGGAGAGTGGTATGTTGTAACATCCCTCCATTTTGTTCTTTTGATTGAATAATGTTTTTTATGTATGTTTTGCTTTGTTAGCACATTGGGTATAAACTTAACTACTTTTGTCCACTAATTGTTAAGCGATGTAAACATTATGTTTTGATGTGATGGCACTTTAATCAGATGTTATTATTATTTCATATTATGGATTAAATTAGCATGTATGTGAATTATTGATGTTTATGCTTTGATTATATAAGTGATGATTAGATGCGTCAGTTAGCGATATTGTATTGGTGAAGGGGACAGGATCACATCACTCGCATGCGAGCGCCCTGTGATTCCGCGATTTTCTCTTCACGGTGTGTTTTAATATATATATATATATATATATGCATGTTTCGACACTCGTATTGTGTGCAGGATGCAGGTACAGGACATCGACTCACCTGGTTCCACAGGTCTGAGCGTGTCCCTTGTCCAACGGAAAATGATTGGGAGATAGTAGCTAGGTTTTCTGTGTCGTGACATCACCCTAGCCATAGTGTGTCGTCGGGTTGTTAGTTGGGATAAGTTATTTTCTTTGTTGCCTCTTCTCTCCTTACTTGCGTATTTAAATTTGCAAGAAAAATGGTGTTTGTTTTATTTAATTTCATTGTCAAAATAAATAAAGGAGTGCTCATTAATTAATTAGTTAGTTTAATTCAATCAATAAATAATCTAATCATGGATTATATTTATTTATTGATAAATTAAATTAAAATGTTGTGTTAGCATTATTAAATTTTGAGATCAAATCAAAATAGAAATTGCCTTGCATTCCTTTTTGAAATAAAATTAAAAATGATTTTAAATGTAGATGGGTAAATTCAATTTTGTGGAAAAAGGAAAATGTAATTATCTTTTGGTTGCAAAATAGAACTTTGTTTTAAATAAATATTATGCAAATTCAATGGAAAATGGAAATTGTTTTATTAAATTGCAAAAATAAAATATCTAGTTTAGCAATAAATTTTGGTGGGTGAGTTCAAAATTAGGGGTTTGACAAATTTGGGGGAGAAAATTGCATAAGGTAATTCATTTTAATTTTGAATTTGCAATTTGCAATTTTGGAGAGAAAGCTTAGATTGAAATTCTTGGAAGAAATTGGGAAGAAAGGATTGAAGAATTGGTAAAGCTGAATTGCAAAGCAAAGGAAAAACCTCCATTGAAAGACTTCAAGCTTGGAGAAAACACAAGGTTCAATGTTTAAATTTTGTGAAAATCTCATTTTGAAAATCATTTTTGAAATTGTTCAAACTATTTAAGAAATTCAAATTATGATTTAGAGGAAAAACCCATCATGAAACTCCATTCAAACTTGAATCTAAATTCTCTAAAGATATTGTGGAAACAAAGAGATGACAATTTCATCATCAAACTTGCAATAGAAAATTTGAAACAAACATGGTGATTCAAATGGATTTTCTTGTGAAATTTTGTTTTCTTTGGAAGATCTTCATTTAAATTTGCAAAGGAATGAGAAATCTTCATATAACTGTGTTAAATCATGTGTTTTCAATGACAATTTATTTTGTTTCTTAGAATGAGCATTTGCCCAATCTGGGTATTAAAAAATATTATTTTTACAGTCATTCTATGAAAGACTGTGTGTGTATATTTATATGTATATATATACATACCTTATTGTATGTACATATATATATACATATATATAAATATATATATATATATGAATTCAATTTTAAAATATTCGGATAAATAAAGTTGTGTTTTTCTTTCATTCTAGTTTTTTTTAACCCAGAATCCTTTTGTTTTACTAGTCGAATTTGTTGAAAACTCAAATGGCGGTTTCATTTTTTTGTTCTCCCTGTGCAAAGTATGTGAGGAGGGGCGGGGTTTTCAACCCCTTCACAACCCCATCAATGGTGTTGGTGGCCTGTGAAGGCAGCGCCGATGCTGCCCACACAGGTCACCACCCCCATCCATGGGGGCTGCGTCCCTTGTTGGTGCAGGGCACAGCCCTAATGTGCTGCGTTGACCCTTATTAGGGTTCGTACCTTGTTCTTTTATATATAAAATGTAATAAATTTAATATATTTATATTATATAATATATTTTATATTATATATTATATATATTACATTTAATATATATATGTTTATTTCTGTATTTCAAAAAAAAAAGATTTATTACTTGTTGATATTTTTTTAATTATTAAGAATAAAAATATATTATTAATATATATATATTATATATTTAATTTCATATTAAATATATGTAATATATATATATATTATAATATATATTTATTTTATATTTTAAATAATTGTAGTAAAGTACTATAGTTTGATTTTTAAATCTAATTATTGACGGTAATGTTTAATATTAACTATATATATATATAATATATGTAATAACATATACATCGAGTATATGTGTAATTACATAGATATTTTATATAAATATAATGATATTTAAAAAAATAAAATTATTTTAAGTTATTTTTGGAATGAATATATGAGAATTCAGTTTGCAAGTAAGCAAGTTAATTGTGAAAGGACTGTTATTTTTATTATTATTATGGAACATTGTGCATTATGATTAAATGATTAAGTAGAGATTACGAAAAGATTCCCAACATGTTGGACCACTCTCATGTGATTGTGCAAGAATATATTTTATTTGATTTGATTAAGTGCACTAATGCGTTGAGTGATTGGATTTACGAAATCCTAATGTAGATTACTTATATTGTTTGCAAGCTTCCTTTCGTCGTGGGGAGTCTATTCTTGTTGGGGATTGAGTCAGTACTAGGTAAGCCTTCCAGATAGGATTGTCTATTATGAGTTGGGGTTGTTGTTATGTCGACCAACCTTGTTTGCCTTGGGTAGTGCGTAATTATGTCAAATTATAACTATTTATCTTGGACGGGTTATGTTGACTTTATGTCATGTTTAGGGATTCATTATCCCCAGGTTGCACATGAGTACCCTTTGGTTGTGGCATAGTTCCAAGTGTTGTCTTAGAGAAGTGGCTTACATTGAGGGTCGGCACACAAAGTGGTGCCAGGAGATCTTAATGTAAGTTGGTTAATTTAGTGAAAACTTAAACCAATTGATTAGTGTAGGTGGTACCAACATTTAAAAAGATTAATTTTGCCTCGCTCATGGAAAAAAGTGCTTGTATAGACTTGGGATGAGACGAGAAGGCCTGGAATGGAAAGATCGTTATCTTGTCCCTTCGAAAGATAACTGATTCTGCATTGGTTTGCATGTGGGGCCGGGAGTCGTTAGAGGTTCCCAGGATATCCCGAGATGGGAGCCGAGACCTAGGAAGACTTGCCAGGATATCCCATGCGACATTGTGATGACACTTCTCCTAAGTCAACAATATGTTTGTATTCATGATGTGATCATTTACTTAAAATCTGGAAGCATTGTAACCTTTGTGTCATGTGATGTCATGTTCGTATCTTTTTCAGTTGAGTCATGTTGCTTATGTTTAGAGGTTGTTGGTATTGACCTGAAATCCTTGTTACTATCTACTAGCATGGAGGGTGAGCCTTTGGGTATCACTTGGTTGGGTGGAACGTGCACCTTTCTCCGTTGTTTTTTTTGGCTCTTGCTCGTGTGGACGAGGCTTTCATATTGGAGAGCTCATGGAATCCAGTTGCTACCTTGGTTCTTTTATGTTAGTCATTCTTGTATTATTTTTACCCCTCATTGTTATCGAGGTGGAAATTGTAATTAAGCTATCATGTTACTGATTTACCTCATTCTGGGAATGAGTGATGTAATTGTAATTGTAAAAATTTTGTTATTGGTAACCATGAAGGATCTCCTGGTCTTAAATGAAAATCTCATGTATGGAATGTATGTACTTTAATTATTTAAGTGAATGTTGTTATGTTTCATTTCATGCATATTGTTTTAATTTGTGATTTAATTAATCTTTGTCTCGCAACCTTAGGGGATTGTTGGCTTTGTGTTGTAATCTTACATGTATTTGTAATTAAACAAAAAAAAAGAAATTGTGCATTTGTTTAGTAGTTTGCAACTTCCCCTAGGGTTGTGTTGTGGGGCATTACACATGGTAACAAAGCTAGGCTTAAACACTGGGTACTCTGGGATTATGATGAGACCATTAAGCTTTTAGTTGTGTAGGTTTTAATTGTGTGTTGTGCCTAATACCTTAATGTGTCTGTGTAGGATTATTCCTCCCAGATGTGGAAGAGGTGGAGATCGTGGACATGGCCGTTTAGGCGGTCGCGTTGGGGAACAGCAAGACCCACCGCCACATGTTCCACTTGTTTCTAACCATGAGGAGCAATAGGCTTCTCAGAATATTTAGGGAGACGGCAATCAGAATCCAGATCCACCCAGGATTGAGGACGCTCAGTTGCATCAGTTGTAAGAGGAGACCCTTGCTCACCTTGGGCCTAGGCAGGAGGTAGAGCTAGTGGTGGTTAGAGATAGAGGTACCAGTTCAGTCTGATTCAGAGGTAGCAGCCCATATGAGGGACTTGCTTAGAGCACAACCACCCATTTTTGATGGATCAGGTAGTGGTTTGGAGGAAGAGACATGGCTTATTGACTTGACTAGGTGTTTTACTATGCACTCATATGGTAGCAACACTCAAGCTAGGTGTGCTATCATGCTCTTGAGGGGATTTTCCTCCACTTGGTGGAGATTAGAGGAGCAGAAGCTCCATCTAGACATTGCTATAGTTTCTTGGGAGTTGTTCCTAGAGCGGTTTCAGGCTAGATTTCTTTTTGAGCATTGGAGGTAGCGTCGAGGGGATGAGTTCCACACCCTTCGACAGATGACCATGTCAGTAGAGTTGTATGAGCATCGTTTCTATGAGCTCAAATAGTATGCGGGCATAGGAGATGACAAAGGTATGTTGGTACAACATTTTCTCAGGGGCTTAAACACCCGTATCAGTGGTGGAGTGTAGGTTTTTGAACCCATGACCATGGAGGTGGCGGTCGACAAGGCCAAGCTCATTGAGGAGAACCTGGCGATGGCCTTAGGTGGTCATGTAGGAGTGCAGGTGGGCAATGGTTCAGTAGCTAGGACTAGTTCTCGAGGAGGTCAGCCTCAGGGAGGTGCACCTTCTAGAGCTCAGCAAGGTTCGTCTTAGAGTGGATCGTCAGTTTTATGTAGGCGTAGAGTCTTCTTGTGTGTGCATCCATGAAAGAGTCCAATCCATTATGGAAAAGGCTCTAAGTTGGCGCCTCGCTTCATTGGACCCTTCGAGATTCTAGAGAAGATTGGTCATGTTGCTTACCATCTTACTTTACTGCCTAGTCTCTCACGTGTGCACGACGTATTTCATGTATCAGTTCTTCGGCCGGACCATCCAGACATTTCTCATGTCCTTCATTGGAATACATTGTAGGTAGAGGACGGGCAACTGGCTTTGGATCCCATGGCTGTGGTGGAGCACAGAATGCTCGCTCTTCGAGGGCGAGATATTGATCAGGTTAGGATCCAGTGGGATCCTAGGGATGATACATCATCCACTTGGGAAGATGTAGCTAGGATGAGGAAACTTTATCCCTATTTGTTTGTAGGCTTCCAGAAGTAAGCCTAACCCTAGGGGGGGAGGATGTAACACCCCTCCATTTTTTTCTTTTCATCTAACAATGTTCATTATGTATGTTTTGCTTTGTTAGCACGTTGGGTATAAACTTAATTACTTTTGTCCGCTAATTGTTAAGCGATGTAAACATTATGTTTTGATGTGATGGAACTTTAATTAGATGATATTATTATTTCATATTATGGATTAAATTAGCATGTATGTGAATTATTGATTTTTATGCTTTGATTATATCAGTGATGATTAGATGCATCAGTTAGCGATATTGTATTGGTGAAGGGGATGGGATCACATCACTCGCATGCGAGCGCCCTGTGATCCCACGATTTTCTCTTCACGGTGTGTTTTAATATATATACATATATGCATGTGTCGACACTCGTATTATGTGCAGGATGCAGGTACAGGACATCGACTCAACCTAGTTCCATAGGTCTGAGCATGTCCCTTGTCCAACGGAAAATGATTGGGAGATAGTAGCTAGGTTTTCTGTGTCGTGACATCACCCTAGCCATTGTGTGTCGTCGGGTTGTTACTTGGGATATGTTATTTTCCTTGTTGCCTCTTCTCTCCTTACTTGCATATTTAAATTTGCAAGAAAAATGGTGTTTGTTTTATTTAATTTCATTGTCAAAATAAATAAAGGAGTGTTCATTAATTAATTAGTTAGTTTAATTCAATCAATAAATAATCTAATTATTGATTAGATTTATTTATTGATAAATTAAATTAAAATGTTGTGTTAGCATTATTAAATTTTGAGATAAAATCAAAATAGAAATTGCCTTGCATTCCTTTTTGAAATAAAATTAAAAATGATTTTAAATCTAGATGGGTAAATTCAATTTTGTGGAAAAAGGAAAATGTAATTATCTTTTGGTTGCAAAATAGAACTTTGTTTTAAATAAATATTATGCAAATTCAATGGAAAATGGAAATTGTTTTATTAAATTGCAAAAATAAAATATCTAGTTTAGCAATCAATTTTGGTGGGTGAGTTCAAAATTAGGGGTTTGACAAATTTGGGGGAGAAAATTGCATAAGGTAATTCATTTTAAGTTTGAATTTTGAATTTGCAATTTTGGAGAGCAAACTTAGATTGAAATTCTTGGAAGAAATTGGGAAGAAAGGATTGAAGAATTGGTAAAGCTGAATTGCAAAGCAAAGGAAAAACCTCCATTGAAAGACTTCAAGCTTGGAGAAAACACAAGGTTCAATGTTTAAATTTTGTGCAAATCTTATTTTGAAAATCATTTTTGAAATTGTTCAAACTATTTAAGGAATTCAAATTGTGATTTAGAGGAAAAACCCATCATGAAACTCCATTCAAACTTGAATCTAAATTCTCTAAAGATATTGTGGAAACAAAGAGATGACAATTTCATCATCAAACTTGCAATAGAAAATTTGAAACAAACATGGTGATTCAAATGGATTTTCTTGTGAAATTTTGTTTGCTTTGGAAGATCTTCATTTAAATTTGCAAAGGAATGAGAAATCTTCATATAACTATGTTAAATCATGTGTTTTCAATGACAATTTATTTTTTTCTTAGAATGAGCATTTGCCCAATCTGGGTATTAAAAAAAAATTATTTTTACAGTCATTCTATGAAAGACTGTGTGTGTATATTTATATATATGTATATATATACATACCTTATTGTATGTACATATATATATACATATATATAAATATATATATATATATGAATTCATTTTTAAAATATTCGGAGAAATAAAGTTGTGTTTTTCTTTCATTCTGGTTTTTTTAACCTAGAATCCTTTTGTTTTACCAGTTGAATTTTTTGAAAACTTGAATGGCGGTTTCATTTTTTTGTTCTCCTTGTGCAAAGTATGTGAGGAGGGGCGGGGGTTTCAACCCCTTTGCAACCCCATCGATGGCGTCAGCGGCCTGTGAAGGCAGCGTCGATGCTGCCCACATAGGTCGTCGCCCCCATCCATGGGGGTTGCGTCCCCTGATGGTGCAGGGCGTGGCCCTAATGTGTTGTGTTGACCCTTATTAGGGTTCGTACCTTGTTCTTTTATATATAAAATGTAATATATTTAATATATTTATATTATATAATATATTTTATATTATATATTATATTCTATATTATATATATTACATTTAATATATATATGTTTATTTCTATATTTCAAAAAAAAAAAGATTTATTACTTGTTGATATTTTTTTAATTATTAAGAATTAAAATATATTATTAATATATTTATATATATATATTTTATATATATTTAATTTCATATTAAATATAATTAATATATATATATATATATTATAATATATATTTATTTTATATTTTAAATAATTCTAGTAAAGTACTATGGTTTGATTTTTAAATCCAATTATTGAAGTTAATGTTTAATATTAATTATATATATATAAAATATATGTAATAACATATACATCGAGTATATGTGTAATTACATAGATATTTAAAAAAAAAACATTATTTTAAGTTATTTTTGCAATGAATATATGAGAATTTGGTTTGCAAGTAAGCAAGTTAATTGTGAAAGGACTGTTATTTTTATTATCATTATGGAACATTGTGCATTATGATTAAATGATTAAGTAGAGATTATGGAAAGATTCCCAACGTGTTGGACCACTCTCATGTGATTGTGCAAGAATATATTTTATTTTATTTGATTAAGTGCACTAATGCGTTGAGTGATTGGATTTACGAAATCCTAATGTAGATTACTTATATTGTTTGCAAGCTTCCTTTCGTTGTGGGGAGTCTATTCTTGTTGGGGATTGAGTCAGTACTAGGTAAGCCTTCCATATAGGATTGTCTATTATGAGTTGGGGTTGTTGTTATGTCGACCAACCTTGTTTGCCTTGGGTAGTGCGTAATTATGTCCAGTTATAACTATTTATCTTGGATGGGTTATGTTGACTTTATGTCGTGTTTAGGGATTCATTATCCCTAGGTTGCACTTGAGTACCCTTTGGTTGTGGCATAGTTCCACGTGTTGTCTTAGAGAAGTGGCTTACATTGAGGGCCGACACACAAAGTGGTGCCAGGAGATCTTAGTGTAAGTTGGTTAATTCAATGAAAACTTAAACCAATTGATTAGTGTAGGTGGTACCAACATTTAAAAAGATTAATTTTGCCTCGCTCATGGACACAAGTGCTTGTATAGACTTGGGATGAGACGAGAAGGCCTAGAATGGCAAGATCATTATCTTGTCCCTTCGAAAGATAACTGATTCTGCATTGGTTTGCATGTGGGATTGGGAGTCGTTAGAGGTTACCAAGATATCCCAAGATAGGGGCTGAGACCTAGGAAGACTTGAGATGATATCCCATGTGACATTGTGATGACACTTCTCCTAAGTCAACAATATGTTTGTATTCGTGATGTGATCATTTACTTAAAATCTAGAAGCATTGTAACCTTTGTGTCATGTGATGTCATGTTCGTATCTTTTTTAGTTGAGTCATGTTTCCTATGTTTAGAGGTTGTTGGTCTTGACCTGAAATCCTTGTTACTATCTCCTAGCACGGGGGGTGAGCCTTCGGGTATCACTTGGTTGGGTGGAACGTGCACCTTTCTCCGTTGTTTTTTTTGTCTCTTTCTCATATGGACGAGGCTTTCCTATTGGAGAGCTTGTGGAATCCAGTTGCTACCTTGGTTCTTTTATGTTAGTCATTCTTGTATTATTTTTACCCCTCATTGTTATCGAGGTGGAAATTGTAATTTAGCTATCATGTTATTGATTTACCTCATTCTGGGAATGAGTGATGTAATTGTAATTGTAAAACTTATGTTATTGGTAACCATGAAGTATCTCCTGTTCTTAAATGAAAATCTCATGTATGGAATGTATGTGCTTTAATTATTTAAGTGAATGTTGTTATGTTTCATTTCATGCATGTTGTTTTAATTTGTGATTTAATTAATCTTTGTCTCACAACCTTAGGGGATTGTTGTCTTTGTGGTTTAATCTTACATGTATTTGTAATTAAACAATAAAAAAAAAATTGTGCATTTGTTTAGTAGTTTGCAACTTCCCCTAGGGTTGCATGGTGGGGCATTACATATGCACTTCCATATTAAAGGATTGAGAAATGATGTTTTGTTGTACTTCCTTAAAATGTATGTCATATATATTTGTATAAAAAATGTGGAAGCATACACAAGGTAGGTCAATTGTTAAATAACAAAATGCAAGAGATGTGGTTTAAAAATGTAATTGGCAAGTGTATAGAATTGTGTAATTTAAAAAGTGCATTGACAACCTAAGGTTATAATGAAAAAAAAACAATGATAAACATGGAATATGCAAAATAACAAAAATGAAAGCTAGCCATAATATAATGAAAGAAAATGTGTAAAGGCTTCACATACCTAAAAAACCATAGTTTCAAATGGAGGAGTTCAACCCAATTATGTAGCCTTAGCTTCTTCTCTCTTCAAACTCCTCAACATTTTGACTTTTTCAAAAGCTTGTTCCCCTCCAAACTTCAATTGTATATCATTTTTCAATTGACTTCAAACTTCAATTGATATTATATGTCATTCAATGTGAAAACTCTACTATTTCATGAAAAGGTGGTAGAAATATCATGAAAAGTGTGGTGGAATGTGAAAAAAATGCATGCACATTTCACAACATCATCAAAAAGCTACTTTTTGTCGGAGCATGCGCAGAACCAGGAGAATATGCAAAATGTGGGCCTTGAGATCATGGGTATATTGATTTTTTTACCATTTTTAGTGCAACACAAAACACACTCATGTTATAACGTGAGCGAATTATTTCTTCCTAAAATGACCATATCTCTACTTCTTCAAAACACACTCGCGTTATAAGAAAGTTGGTTTTTTAATAGATTTTTTTTCACTCTCTTTGTCTATACCCTATAGACCATGATTCTATCTCTCTTCCCTGTACCCTTATACCCTAATTCTATCTCTCTCCCCTCTGCCCTCTATCCTTAACCCTTATACCCTCTATCTCTCTCCTACTCCCTCCCTCTCTCTCTGTCGAGTCTCTCCCTCATTTCTCAACCCCTAGCCCCTCTCCCTCTCTCA
>VDFB02361552.1:0-16346 GCA_007258455.2 Sequoia sempervirens
AATCTGCTATGAACTCTTCTTCAAAATCTGCTCTAATCCCTTCAAATCTGTACTTATTTCTCTTTAAAATTCTTCTAGAGACACTTATAAGAACTGCATATATATATATATATATATCTGCTACCATGTACTCATAAATATGTCTTTAACAATCTTCTCTTCATTTTCTATAGGTTTGTTGATGCATATATGATATCCCATCTTACACAATACTCAACACACTTCTTCATATATTCTTTTTTCATCAATCTGTTTATGTTCTCATATGTCTACATATGTTTTTTTTAAATCTACATATGTATTCTCATTCCCTTTTGGTGTATTCTTAGGTATATCTTTGTGTCTCTCAAACACAAACCTTGTATTCAATATACACCAAACTCACTTTTATATGTTCATACTTATAAGCTCTTACATCACACGTCTTGTTCTTCTTCCACACTTCAAACACGTTCTTTCTTCTTGCACAACATTAACACTCTCTTCATATATGTTGATATAAATCTGAATTACTCCTCATCTTCTCATCTTTAAATCTTCTTGAATTTTAATGATATAAAATTTGTCTCACGTTCAACACTCTACACCCTTTCTTTCAAATCTGAATTTGAATCATATATATTTTTCTCAAGCATTGCAACATTTGTATTAAAACATGTCTTTTTCTTTTGAATATGAAGATTGCACCTTTCCAAAACACAAATCACACCACTTCACAAATTAATAAATTTGTATAAATAAATATGAAGTTATTTTTAGGACAAAATCGTACTCCTTTAGATTTCTTAAAGCATACCACTTAAAATTTGTAAATAAGACAAATTTTTCTTATATGTTTTTTTTTAATTCACAAAAAAAATGATTGCAGCCTTCTATGGAAACTTTTCCTTTTTATTTATTAGACTTTTTCTTCTAATGCCACCTTTTCATAAAGAAAAATGAATCGCTGGTCTTATTATTACTATTTTTTCACTTTCATCTTTTACTTATTTTTGTCCTTTTCTTATTTTTTCTTCTTCTTTGGTTTTGTTTTATTCACTATTCTCTTTAATAATTGTTGCTTCTTCAATAATCGCATCAATTCATTAAATGATAATATCATTTGAAGAATTGTATTTGCTAGCAATTTAAATCACTATAAGCAAACATAAGCTTTGATATATGGTCAATCACCTAAGCTTTTACTAAAATGTGTATTTTTAATGAATGATTTCAGTTTGCATACTGACTATGCAATTTGAATATTATAAATAGTGGTCTGAAGAATATCGTATGAACTTTTTCATTGTCACTCATTATGATTTTTGATTTTGTCTCTTCTTTCAGACTTGATGAATCTGATCCAAAATTCATACTTATATATTTATTTTCATATCTAGTCTATACTTTAATATGCTCATAGGATCTGATAATAGTGCCTTCAGTTCTGCTTACTACTCTACTTTATATATGTTCTCATACTTAAATATGGGCACTATCACTTAATTCATGTCTTCACCTAGAAGTAAGTAGTCTTTGTGAATCATTCTTACTTCTTGATTTTCCTAACAAGGTATTATAAGATTTCTTATTTTTCTTTATGTCATTTTCACTCTCAATCTGATATTTATGACAACAACAATCTCATATACACTTTTGACATCACCTTTGACATCAATGATAATATTTCCAATAATCTCAACCTTTGTCATTGATGGCAACATATTCTTCCTCATCTCCTAAATATCCCCCATTCTATTTCTCCCCCTTTGACATCAATCGGGATGTTCATCAAGATTTTATCAATGAATGTATCATTAGAAACATCTAATTGTGTACTCTCATCAAATGCACAGGAATATGTCTTCTCCCTCTCTTGGAGATTCTCTAGTACTCACCCTATCAAGGATTCTTTCATGATCCCCCTTGCTTTGATATTCCTCTTTATTGGATCTTGAAAGTCTTCAATTCATTACATAGGTTAAGAATATGCAATATTTTCATCATCTAGATACCAATCCACAACTTTCCCTTGTTGTTGATCTGTTGCAGGTGGATTCTTCCTTTCATGGTTCTTGACATCAATGCAATAGTTTCCCTTTTTTGTAACTTTCTTTTTCATCATACTTCCATATTCTAGGATCTTGCATATGTAGACTTCACTCATTACTTTCTTATTGCACGCTTTTATCTTTGTCTCTTTTGGTAATACATGCTTCTCAAATACAAGCATACTTATTTGAATTTTCTTCATCTTCATCAAGCTTTGTCTAACTTACATCTTTACTCTTTCCATTTTTCTTCCTTAGGGATGAAAGATAGTATCAACCTCAGCTCACCCTAAATTCATGCTTCTTATTATAAACTAGAAGAGGAAAATTGGACTTGCATTGGTTTCTTCATTTCTTGCATCTATCTTCTTTCTCCAAATGTTAATAGCTTTTCCTTTTTGTTTATTGGATACATTTTCTTTCTTGATTTTTCTTGGAGGCTCAACAAAGATAGTTCAACAAAAATGTGATGTATGTCCAAAGTTTCTACACTTGTAACACATAATATCATGGCCAAATGAATTATGATTTCTCCTAGTGAAGCTTGAAGTATTTCTTGCACAAATTCTGCAATTCATTGCCTTGTGGCAAAAATAGTTGCATGAGAAAAAGAATAAAACTCCCTAGCATTAAATTTTATTTTATTTTCCTTGGAACTTGTGGAATCCTTATAAAAATTTGTACATTTCTCCTTTGTCTTTTCCAATTCTTTCTTTAACATGGCAATTTCTTGTTCCAACTTGTCACAATCTATCTCTTTTGCACTTAACTTGTTCTCTATTTCATTTTCAATTTGTTCAGTCTCTACAAGTTGAGTCCTTAAGTATTCAATGATTTATTTTATTCCTCCAAGCTATTTGTCATTTCCTTAATTTTTATTTCATTCTTGGTGGCCTTCTTCAATTTCTTGTTTTGTTTATATGCATAATGGATCTATTCTTCAAGATCTACTTCTTCTTCTTCATTGCATTCTTGGTCAACTTCTTTTCCTTCATGTTCGCTATTTGTGTCCTCCATGTCCATACATAGTATTTATTCTTCATCATTTCTTTGGCATTAATCACTCTATTCTTCTAAAGAGTTTCTTTCTTTCTTTGAATATAAAATCTCTTTTTATGTTTTTGGAATTTCTTCTTTGAGTTATTCTTAGAATTTTTCTTTCCCTTTTTCTTTGTGTATGCTTCCTTTTCATCCTCACTTGTGTCACTTTCATTTTGAGGACATTTAGAAGCATAATGTCCAAATTTTCCACAATTGAAACATTTAAAAGGAAATTTCCCTTTATACTTTCCATTTCCTTTCTTTAGCTTTCTCATGAAATAATCCTCTACCTCATCATTGCTTGCATTCTCGCTTGATGCATAATGCCTGGTTTTTGGACTTTCTTGGATGCTTTGATGGAAATATATTTTTGTTGTGTTCTCCCTTCAATTCTAATTTCATAAGTAAAAATAATCCCATGTATTTCATCTTTTGTCAATTTGTCTAGATTTATCATTGAACAATGTGTGTCCTGGGTAAGTGATCTAGGGCCCATTCACCCAAGAGAGAATGGATCTTCACTCATACCTAGGAACCTAATTTAAAATATTTTTTTGGCAGTATTTCAATGATTTCAAATGTATATTCACATGTCATCTTGTGTTATTTGAATTTCAAGACTTAAAGTTAACATATGTATAAATAAGAGGTCATTTCACTATGTTCACCTAGCAAATCTAAGGCTTTCAAGCAAGCTAAGAGCATTCAAGAGAGCATTTTCAAGAGCATTTCAAGGCATTCAAGGGAAAATTTGTAGAAGAATTATTGCAACAATCAAGATCATATTATCATGTCAAAGTCTTCTTTCACTATGCATGTTATTTGAGCTAATATATTGATGTAGTGTTCAAGATCCATTAGCGCATTCAAAGGCATTGTTTCAAGTCAAGTTTCATGATCAAAATCTGCATCCATTGAAGCCATTTCATGTTAGTTTCAAATCCACATTTCAAGGTTAAACAAAGGTTTGGTGAGTGGTGATATAGGATTTTTTCATTCATTATTCCTTCATGCTATTTCATTTCATTGAAAGGTTTAATTACCAAAACAAGGTTTGACCAAGGAAAACCCCCATTTACCAAAAATACAACATTTTTCCCACTTGATTTGTGTTTGTAGTTTTTAGGTGGAAGATATCTTAAAGAGAAAAAATTGCAAAGTTGTCAAAGTTTTCAAAGTTATCATCATTCTTGCAATTTCACGATAACTCACCTATAGGATTTATTTTTGGTTGTGCAACTGTGAGTGCAGACACAATAGAAGAGAACTCAAAAACCATTTTTATAGAGCCCTAGCTAGGACCCATTCACTATAGGGTGAATGAGTCCTTGATAAGCTTTGAAAAATAACTTTTAGTGATTGGTACACATCACTTTCCCATTCTTAGATTTGTATTTTGTTTTTCGGTTCCCTCAAAATTGAGCATAATCTATTATATGCATTTTATAGCACGCATTTTGGAGTTAGTTTTCTATTTTTATTATTTCTCCCCAAAGTGTTGTTTAATTAGGACCCTCATCCTTGCATAAAAGGGAAATTACAAGATTCCTCAAAAGATTCACTCACCTAAGGGTTGAAAGTGAATTTTAACTTGAAGGATCTCATTTCCTAAATGAAATTAGAAAAATAGGTCCATCATAACCCCTTTGCTATCAATTAATTTTGGTGAACCTACGTTTTCTTTGTTTCACTCCTTAGTTTCATTGGTCATAACATCTATGGAAGCTCCTAAATCAATTAATGTATTTAAAATAATAATGTGGCCAATTTGTATCTAAATCATAGGACTCCTTGGATTTGAATACTTGGGAATTGAAATATTTCCAATCATAAGATCAACAAGTTTCCCAATAACTTGCATATTCTTTGGGTCTTGTTTCTTTTTGTGCTTTCGATTACACAAGTCCCTAACCATCTTCATTTATATAGGAATTTCCCTGATTTCCTACAAAAGAGGAAGTTTAATATATACATTTCTTAATTCATTTACAAGATCAAATTCTGGCTTAGACATTTCCTTTTGTCTTGGCTAAGATTGAAACTAGCCAAGATACGGGGGTAACTTTTATGACTCATTATGTTTACCTTAATTTTCCTCAAGCTCTTCTGGTGCATCATCTACTTCAGTAATGGGTGGTCCCTAAAGAGCTTTACCTGACCTTAACTATACTACATTGATGTCCAATGTACTAATAGGGTAAGTTGGATAACTTTCCACCTCATTATTATATACCAGTTGTGTCACCTTATTATTCAGGTTTAGTGATGGGTAAGGATGCATTAGTGTTTGCTTTGGTGGTTCTGATGGTTTTGATGGAGGATTATTGGATGAAGGTGGTATTAGTGGAAAAAGTTGTTGTGGTGGTTAGTATGGAGTAACCATAGGTGGTGCAGGATATGATGGATAAGGATGAAATTGTGATGGTGGCATCCTCCACGCTTGTTGCAAAGGTTGAGGAGCATATTGGTTTTGCCACTGTGAATAAGGTGGAGGTTGTTGCCACCCTCCATATCATCTTGGTTGAGAAAGAAAAGGACAAGGTTGACTACTAGGCCCTACACTATGAGGTGCATAAAAATTATTCATCATTGAGGGAATAGTTCGTGGAGGCCAGGGCCTCTATTGAGCCATATAGTAAACAAGTTCCTCACTATATTTTGTTTATGCCATGTCTACTAGAATGGGTCGTAGGTTAATATTCCTACTGGCATCCTCTAAAGAAGAAATTTTTGTTCTATTATCATGACATTCTTCACTAGTATGCTCCTTATGATAAATTGGACAAAATATAGAAAATTATTTTTTAACTTCTTCCTATTTTTTTATGTGTGCAAAGTGTCAATTTGTTTACCCATGTGGCTTTAAAGATCAGTTTTGAGATCATTGAGTAATATACCTAGCTCTTGTTTTGTGATACCTATTGTGCTTCCAGAAGAGACATGCTTCCCAAGATATCCTCTTATAGTTTGGGCCAATCTTGAATAATTCCTACAAACATCACAAATATCATCAAATATTAGTTTAGAAATATTTCCGCATCCTATAAGATTTAAAACATCTATAAATTCATCACAAATTCCTTTAAGAAAAATCATTTTTATAGTATCATTATTTAATCTTGTTTGTCTTGTCCCTTGAAGACTAAATCGAAGATCTCTCAAGATAATTGTCCAAATTTTCCTCCCCTTGCTGCATCATTCGGAATATTTCATCCTGAACTTCTTTTGTCTTGGAATATTCTTGATACTTTGTCAAGAACTTCTCCTTCATTTCTTCCCATGTTTGAAAATTTTGTGGCCCCAAGCCCATGAACCACCATAATGTTGCATCCTTTAATGTAGCTAGAAATATCTTGAGCTTTTGAGCATCATTCTGGTAGTCATAACTGGGACACAAAACATCAAACTCAAATAGAAACATTTCACAATATTCCACAAAATGTCCTTGAAAAATAGGCAAAGAAGAATGAGGTATATTTTTCATGGGAGATTCTTCTATTGGATGGGTAATAGGAAATTCAAAGGTGACAGGATTATTATTATCCAAAGCTCTCTCATTGTTGTTATTATTGTTGTTGTTATTAGTCATGGTTTCAAATGCACAAGGAGAATAAAAAGATAAAAATAAATTGGATTGCTTATGCTCTCAAGGCTTACCACTTCTTAGTTCATAGGATTCTTCGAATAGCTTCAAAAACTTAGGGGTAACAATTTTGATGTAATTGATTCCTATTGTATGTTGGATATTGAATCAAAATATGACTCAAAAATAGTAGATTCAATTACACACTTCTCAAGATCAGGTTCAACCAAATCATATTTTGATAGTTTACTCACACATAGTGGCTTCAATCCTTTTTTGGGGATTTCTCATATTGTTGAGATACTTCCTACACTTTGTTTGATAAATCTACCTTTGTCATCCCTATCATGACTCATACATATATATGATTTAATATAGCATAAACCAAGGGTAATTGACTAGGAAAGGTTGACAAGTGTGTTGACTTTCTCCTTGACACACTAGACCTAACTTAACTTACTAGTTCTTTAGGCCTTTAATTCCTTTCCCTAGAAACAATGCCAAAATGTTGGGAAAAAAATATGTTTATAAAATTTTAAGATTACAACTAGATTGTTGATGAAGTATTTCAGTTTGTTCCTTCTGTCAAATTAGAAGCATAAAACTTATTAAAGGTGTTGGGGCTTAAAAGTATTAAATTAAGAAAGTATGAAATGCATCTAGAACATTCAATAACTATTTAACTAGAAATTTGATTCAAACTTTCTACTTTTGTTTTATAATAGGAACTAGGATAGAAACCATGGCATGAAGTATAAAAGTTAGTAAAATGACAGTGAAAAATATAGAAGGAAACTCCTGATTCAAATGATCAAATTAACACTATGAAAATGTTAATAAATGATTTATCTATCTTACTCCAAGGTAATAACACTTAACCATATTCAATCTCAATATGATAACATCAAATAAATGCAACATTAAATCACAATATTGAAAAGTTGAATCACACATTACCAAAATAAAAAAATTGAATAGATCGCAAGGTAATCGAAGAAGTGGGCCCTACCTCCTTGGTTCACCTGGCAATGAAATAAGAGCTTCTTTTTACACTGAGCTACTCATGCAAACAGGCAATATCGTTCAAATAATTTCCAACCAAAAAAGAGTTCATATATATTATTGATTACCATTTGTTTGTAAAGCATACATATATATATACTAAGTTTCCTAACCGTTGTTTCAAAATTGATATAAAAATGGTTTTTTTTGGCCTATGGACAACAAATAAAATCCGATAAAGATAGAATATAGGTCACTGGCCATAATATTACAACAATTTCAAATAACATAAAGTATTTTTGAACAAAAACTTTTAACAAAGTTGGTAATTGACTTCTTCATCCATATGCTCAAATGGCTGCAATCCACCTCATATTTCCATCCTTAATTATCTCCTACCATATCAGCCACTGAAACAAATTAGCATCCCTACGGTTCTTAGTAAACTTAGTAGAACTTTTAATTACTTCACAATTTATTAATTATATTTATTTTCCTAAGGAAATCAATGATAGGAAGGATGAAAAGAGTAATAAAAGGGAGGGAAATAGGGTAATTTAGGAATGGTAAAATGGGATATTTTCCCTCTCATCAAATCTTATATTTCATCCATAAAGAAAGTCTATTTGGTGCAAAATGAATTTTAAAAGTCTTAATTTCGAAATTCACAGCCAACACAATCTTAATTCAACAATTCTATTTTTCAATTAATAAACAATTTAAAATTGCACAAGAATAATGGTGGAAAATTCATTTTATTGATAATAAACTTGTAAAATAATTATATCAAAAACTTACTACAAAAATTTGCAACAACATTCCAAACATAGGATGAGATCCCTCTTCAAATTGCTGCCCTTAATTTCCCAAACTCTCTTCTCTCTTAATTTGTGTTGCCTCCTCTTTTATTTATCTTCACTTAGTCTCTTTGTCTGTTGTGTGGTGTCTTCTTTTCACCTTCTTCTTATGACTTCTCTCCTTCCTCCTTTTACATGGCCTCCAATCTCTTTAGTTTTGTTATTTTCCTTTTCATTTTTCTTCAATTTCCATTATGAAAGGATTCCTCTAACATTTATTTAAACCATCAAATAAATAACCTCCAACTTAGTAAAAAAATAGTGAAAACTTTTGTGATCAAAAACCTTTTCAGGCTCCCAAATATTTTTTTCTCCCATTTTCAAATTCAAACTCCCGACTTCTTTATGCAACGGAAAGATGAAACATAAAGGAATAAAACCCAATAATTTAATTTCCCCAAACTCTATACTATCATGCCAAAATAATTTTATCAAATTGGTGCTTTGGAAGTGCACATTTTGATGTGGGAAGGTGACTTTTGATATAATTTTTACCAAAAAGCTTGTTTTTGCCTAAAAACTACCCAAGATAATCAATATAACATTATGATGCTTCCCTCCAAAGAATGTTTCTCCAACCTTTATAAATTTTTAAAATTTAAAATTTTCGTAAAACTCCCTACAAAGTCTTAAAACAATGATCTGGTGAAAATTCAAATATTGTAAATCTGACCACATAAGAGACTTTTTGGTGCTGAGAGATGCTTGAAAGCACCAAAAAAATCAAAAATTAAAGAACTAAATATGAAAATATTTTTGGGTGATGCAGGATCGCTTGTGGGCCCAAATGCTCCTGTATCAATATTGATGTTCACTACCATTTTACCCATGGCATGGTCAGGTATAAGATATTTATGCTTGAAAATATGAATAATTTGGTGAATATTTTAGATGTTTTGATAGATCTTCTGAGCACATAGAAGTATAGATGGCACAACAAAGCTTGGGAATGTTAGGCCTTAGTAGATGGCTCACTTTTGTTGGTTTTTATTTTACTATTGCAATGTATACAACAAGGGCAAGAATGTTAAAGGTTTAAGTTCCATACACATTACAATCCATTTTTATTTTTATTTTTTCTCATTTATAATTTAATGTGCCAACATGGAAAATAAACATCTCGCTTGGAATGACAATGCATTCCACTTGTAAAATGTAATGTGATGTCATGTAACATGTGTAATAAAATATCTAATGATTTAAGATGTCCAAAAGATCATATGGAAAGAGCATGTAAGCGGGAGTTACAACATGAACTAGAAAGTCATGGAAAAATTTTAACCAACTTATGAATGTAATAATTTAATGAGTAACAATATATTTCTAAAAGAGGAATACATTCCAATGGAGCACCTAAATTGGTAGGTGAATTATTTGAAACCAAATTATGAATGTAAGAATTTAATGAGTAATAGGAACTTTCTAAAAGAGGAATACAAGCACTCAATTTTTTTCCATAGGATTTGGAAGCCATGTTTTCTTGAGTTTTTGTAAAGTTTTGAAAACCAATTGTGGTTTTTGATTTTGGTCTTAGTTTTTTTAATAGATTCTTGGGATGGAAATGGTAGTGCACTCGTATTTTTTGGGGTTATATTGTAAAAATATCTCTAGACACGATGATTGTTATAGGAGTGCACTATATTATAATCTATTGGTTGTGATAATATAGTAATTTCTCCTTTGTTGTTATATTTTTCTTCACATAGGTTTTTTGAGGATATATATTATGTTACATTTTGTACATGTGTTGCATGTGTTAAATATTTATAAATTTTCTTAAAATTGTTAGATGTAATTTTATTCAACATTTCTCTCTTCTTATGCTCGTGTATGAAATAATTCAAATGTATTTGGCTTTCATTTCAATGAAATGACTGACACATTGACACTTGAGATTTGTTGTACAGGGTCACCAAAATAAAATTATACAAGAACTAATGTTTTTTTCATATATTGATGTAAGATGATCTATTTTGATAGATGTATGAATTGTATTTGTCTTAATGATTAATTTTATTAATGATTTATTAATTGCAAATGAGATAGGGATGGTGTTCTTTTATACCTATCCTAATGACAATTTCAAAATTTTGATATAAAAGTTGACACATAACAAACTAATTAAAACTAAGTTGAATTAAAATTAAATGAGTTTTAAATTTTGAACATCCAAATCAAATCTAAATTGAATAAAAATTAGATGAATTCTAAATTTTAAAAATGCAAATCAAATCTGCAGTGACTCAAATGAAAATTATAACCTTAAAGATGACCTTCACCAATGTACTTATAATTTAATATTTATTTTAATAAAAATTCAATTATACTTTTTTCAAATCAATTACTAATGAGAATCATTGAAACACCAATTAAAGTAAAGTCAAGATAATATAAAACAAAAGAGAAAAATAATAGAATATACACTTTTCCAGCCTTGCAGTTAAGCTCTTTCCCCAAGAAGATGGCCCATCTGCCCCCTGATACCAAATGACGTTGAAAGTCTTCAATTTAAAATTGGTGTACCCTAAGAATTCATATATGTTCAATTTATATATGGATTTCTTTAAAACGTATGTCAGCATGTGTATAGGTTAATTATTGCTCTTTGTTCACATCATATACAAAGTACATGCTTATTAAAGAGAGAATTTGGCCTATCTGGCCCCTTAGATTCAAAACCGGTAGAGAGTGGTGGGTTTGTTGAACGAAAACCTTCCCAATTACTGCCACCTTAGCTCTTTCGGGTACCTAACAGTAAGATTCACGCAATCTTTTTCTATTCTCCAATTCTCTTTATAAACTACTCTTCCATAGTACAATCTCACAGTCAGGGATCAATCCTTAGCTTCAACTGTCCTGAATTTAGCTACCTGTTCATATTTCTTCTGCAGTATCTACTTTTCTTCGGTGTTAGCTTTGTGGGGACTTTTTCTTTCAATGGCAGGCGTAACAGAGTGCTCTCGGTCGTCAGTTTGTGTGATATTAATGTTGGTAGTGACAGTTGTAGTAGTTGGAAATTATGGCAGTGTGGCAGCTCAATCAACCGCTCCTTCATCAGGCTGCACAGGTTCCCTCATAACTTTGGCTCCCTGTGCTGGGTATGTTACAAGCAATGTGACTACCTCACCTCCATCACAGAGCTGCTGCAATGCACTGTCTTCTGTTGTGCAGAACAACGCAGCTTGTCTGTGTCTGCTGTTTACCAGTAACAATCCGCTTGGCTTCCCCATTAATCAAACAAGAGCTCTGTCGCTCCCCGGCGCTTGCAAAGTCACGACTCCCTCGATCTCTAAATGCAAAGGTAATTGGTTATAACTTCATCAAACAGTTCAGTTCATGAGTTAAATGTAAAACTTAAACTGTCATAATTACTAAATTGTTGTTGTTTTGTGCAGCTGCAGGTGCTCCTGCTCCCTCTTCATCTGCAGCTGCTCCGGCTCCCTCTTCATCTGCAGGTAAAGTTAACCACAATAGATTGGTTGTATAAACTCTTTCAATAAATATAAGATGTTGGGGTCGATGGTAGGGCAGAGGATTTAGTAGTTGAGCTTTTTAATTTCGTCTCTTTAAAATTCATAGTGGTAATTTCAAATCACTTTTATGTTTTTTATAGTCGTTTGTTTGGCAAGGTCTTTACTTATCATTAAGGTTTCAGGTCTACATCATCAATTTATATGATGTCACAGCATGTTTTTTGCTAAGGTTTTTTAAAAAAATTTCAAAGTAGGAAGACCAGTAGTTGTGCATTAAATAATGTTTTATTGGTTGGTCAATGTGGTATCACATGGTTTGTTGGTTTTTAGATCTATAGAATATATTTCATTCAATATGTGTACTCATAATTAATGTTATAATTTCAAAAGTCTCAACTACTAGTGTTATACTATAAAAAATATTGAACATTAAATCAACAAATACATTGGTTGTATAAACTCTTTCAATAAATATAAAATGTTGGTTGTTCAATTTTTAGGGTTCATGATAGGGCAAAGATTCGGTAGTTGAGCATCTTAATTTTATGCCTTTCAATATGATACATGGCAATTTCAAATCACTCCCAATTTCTTATAGCAGTTTGCATGGCAAGGCTCCTATTTATCATGAAAGTTTCAATCCACATCGAAAAAATTTGATGCCATTTCACTATGTTTTTTGTTGAGGCATCCAAAAGACCCCTAAAAAGGGTACACTAGTAGTTGTACATTAAGTATTGTTTTATTCATGTGCCAATGTGGTATCACATAATCTATTGCTTTCATATCAATAGAATACATTTCATTCAATTATGAGTACTTGCCATCAATACTAACAATTTTAAAGTCTACACTATTAATGACGTACTGTTAAGAATATTAGATATTAAATAAAGAATTATTAACACAACTATTAAAACATGCTCAACTACTTAATCCTCTCCCCTAGCTTTCTTAAAAAACAAATCACTTTTTACTGTCATAATCATTATATTGTTGTTTTGTGAGCAGGTGCAGGTGCAGGTGCACCGGCTCCCTCTGCATCTGCAGGTATATAGAGCTTTCTTTCTGTGGGTAACTGACATATTTCCTGAAACAGAAAGAGAAGATAAATATAACTCAATTATGTTTTGGAATTGGTGGCCTTATGTTTTGGAATTGGTGGCCTTGCAGGTTCCAGCAATAGTGCACCGACAGTAAGTGTTCCCTCCTCTTCACCTGAGCCTGCAACATCAACTCCCGCTGCAGTATTTCCCTCAGCAAGATCACCCACAAGTTCTGATGGAGGGATATCACCAACAGAAAGTGAGCACCCAAAGACAAGTGCAGGAGCCCATTTAACATCATCCACCACTATGAGTGTCATGATCGGATTAGTTATAGTGAGCATTGTGTGGTTAGAGTTGCGTCCATGTTATTCACTTGTGTTTTAACATTTGTGGATTTTCCCACACCGATGTGAATGTATTGTTGAGAGCATAGGATTTTCCCACACCGATGTGAATGTATTGTTGAGAGCATAGGAATCTTCTGCCATCCATTTGCTTAATTTTCCTGTAGTAATTTTCTTTTCCCTAGTGTTTCAGATGCCGAGCGTATACTACGCTAATAAACAATGTTTTCCAACATTTTACTAAGGATTCCATTGGTTTTCCGACGAAAGATTGAAGCATCCTCCTGATACCAATGTTCTCCATCATAAATGATTGTTTCTGGAAAGTGGCAACTAAGTCATCCCATTATTTTTTTAATTCTAATTCAGAAGAAGTTTACATAAGAAACCAGAGAATCTTAGATCCAATCAAGTATAATTGCCTTCAGCAACTAGGAGAACTACAACAAAATGGTAAATAATCACTCACTACATTTCAAATTTGAAAGTATTAATGTCAATGTTTATTTCATCAGTGATCGGATTAGCAATTTAATATTTATATATCTATATATAGGGTTAAGGGGAGCTTCTATTTATCTATATATATAAAATAAATGTTTCTATATAATTTATTTAGACTGAATCAATTAATTAATTATAATAGATAACTTGCTTTTTCAATTGGCATTTTCCACTTAACTATTTCAAAATCTTAATTTGTTGATTATAGTGTAGATCAATCTAGTCTTGTGATGGTGGTCATCTCACCTTGGGTGCTTTGATACCACCTAATGTAAGCCACATCTAAAAAGCTTGTAGCTCACTCAAGAACCCCATGTGCAATTGTATGAAAGAAAACCAATGTTCTCTCTTTTGGTTGTAAGTCTACTCACAACAACTCATAGCTTGCGACAACCTACCCCTCAAGGATACAAACCAACCTACAACATCTATCTCACAATGAAAACCTACCATACATGCACTCAAACACACCCATAGGACACCGTTTGATTAAAAAACAATATCTCACATCTTATTACATAAAATATTCTTTCTCTTACATGTGTAGACCTATACTTTCCCTATCTAAACATGCATTTGGTCACACTTAGTACCTCAACTACTCTCTCTCTCTCTCTTCATATGATCCTACTACTCACACATTATTCTCACATGTAGATTCTTATTTCTTGCTTCTCTCACTGCACAATGTCTTTCTCTTGGCATGTTTCTCAATTGGTCTAACACATTCTCTTCACCTTCTCCCCCTTTCATGCCTCTTGGTTGGTATCACTCATAGAATTCACCCTTTGTCACACTATCCAATTAGCCTCAAATATGATATTTACCTTCATTGAACAACTCATTCCCTCACGTTAATGTCTCCTCTACCTAGCTCCTTAGGAATTCTACCCAATGCTCTCCTCAACTTGACATCCATGATCTATAACTTCCTCTTTGCCACTACTAAAACCCATAACTTTCCCTCTCCTTTCTCTAATTTTCCACATGCCTACCTACACTCTTTCTCTACATCACAACCCTCTTCCTATTTATCTCTTGTGATCTAGGATTATAGGCTTATTTCTTTATGCAATTATCGGTGCCTTCTTTTGTACTTGTATCTTCACCCTCCGGCTATTCTCTTCTTCACTATAGGCCACTATTTACTCTCTATGCACTTCTTCAAATATAATAGAAGAAGATACTTTCAACAAATCCTTCACTTGTGAATGCAAGTGACAACTTGTAGAGGTTACAACTACAAATCCTCATCTAAATTAGTGTTTTCACACCTTTAAAACATTTAATATACTAGTTAAACATAGTACCCTATTTAGGGAAACATTCAATAATTCCATTAGAATCATATTTTCTTCTAGAGAAAACTAGTACTATGAGCATGGTTTGATTTATAAGAAATTCATTTTGATTGATTCTAGTTAAGACCCATGCTTATATATAATAAAAATGGAATCTTCATATAAAAGTTGTGATCAAAATTTAGGAAAGTGCTCAAGGTTTCTTTGTTTTATTATGTAAATACATAAAAAGTAGGGGTCTCATTATAGGTAATTGATATTAGCTTTGGCACAACCATGTTTTGTGAATAAATTCATGAAATCTAGATTTTATCCTACTATTCTAAAAAATATATATATACCTATATAGATTTTCCTACCCAATATTTCACTATATTAAATTGGTGGATTGATATTTTCAAAGTATTGGGAATTCTCTACTATTTATTTCTATTTAACCTATGATGGATAGTATCCTTCACTTTATGAAAACTTGAATTCATGTACAAAAAGACATATCGAATAAACTTATTGAAGAAATATGGTTGTAGGTTGGTAATAGGACATGGACACAATTATTACACTATAATAATTCCCACATTCACTATCATAAAATACTTTCATATGGATCATATAGTGCAAAAAGTCAATGTTTTTGAATATTTTGCTAATAAAAAGCTTGACTCAATGTAGAGGAGTAGCTATAGGAAATTTATTGGTTGATAATCATAAACCTAAATCATCTATTGATTTAGTTTATTTCAATCCTAAATCTCCTTCAATAAATATCATAGGAAATCTCTTTAATTTCCAAAATTAGGAGACCATGTATCTACAAAGTTACCTTCTAATATGATGCATGACTTCCTTCTATAGGGAATATGATTGATGAAACAATAGTAAATGTCAAGGATGGATTGTCATCAAATAAAGAACATGAAATATTGCAAGGTGTGATAGTACCAAAATATATAAAGGAGAAATGTGTTTTGATTGAGTCACCTTCTCATAATTTCATTTTTAGGTAAGAAAATTATGGTGAGTATACCATTATCTAAATCCTTTAAAAGATTTATTCTGATGCTACCAAGACTCACATTCCTATTCTTATTTGGGAAAAATTTCAACTCATTTAGGGACCTATTGGAGCATATTTTATAATATTTGAGGCAACCAAGAACTC
>VDFB02361553.1:0-18702 GCA_007258455.2 Sequoia sempervirens
AAAGAGAAAATAGAGTTAATAGCCACACATACTAGAGTAATTAAGAAGTAAGAGACAACGATAAAGAAATTTAAAATAAAAATAGATGAATTAGTAGATAGTTCAATTGATGAGGTGCAAACCTCTTGCCAAGGTATATACTCTATTCTTGCAAAAAAAATATGTTTTCAATTTAGTCAAATAATCAGTGATCTCATTGCCATGAATTCGAGATCATTGTTTTTAGAAAATTTCCAAAAGTACACACCAAAGATGCAAGATCAGTTGTGTACATTTTATTTGCACAACATGATTCTCTCATATGATATTGCCTGGAACTCACTGATATTTTTGGGAGATGTTCAGATTAGGGCTTTAGCTTCCTACATTAGAAATGAATATCAGAGGGGTCAGCTAATGCAAGAATACTAGGAGAGAGAGAAATCACTCCCTCTACAGTTAAGAGAAGAAATAGAAAATCCAAATGCAGTGGTAGACCAATGGATAGACCTTATTGAGAATAGGGAAGTTGCAACAAAGATTATGGATTGTAGAGAAAAGGACTATAAAAGACTAAAGGGACTAGCAACAGGAACAATAAGAGAGACACTTGAATTTACCCAACGTAGATGGAGAGAACTTATGCCATAACTTAAGAAGAAGGGGCCTCATTCTATTTATAATTATGTGGCAGTAATTGGCAGATCACACAAATACATTGCAACTTCCTTAAGAAACAAAATTGCTTGGGTCCCTCTCACCTTTCATCCTCCTCTCTTCTTATTCCCCATACCTCACTGGACATGGAGGAATTGAGAGGAAGGTGCAATAGAAGAGAACAAAAGAATGACAAAGATCTCAAATCAACATGGTTTCTACTTAAAGCAAGGTAAAGGAATGACCTGTGTTGTGGACTACAAAGAGACAACCTTGTAGTATAACCTTCAAAACTTTCTTGGGGAAAAGTAAGAGCTTTAACCAGGGGAATGATGGGATCTATAATTGTCTAGTTTCCATTTATGTTTCATAATTTTTTATCATTTCTTTTTGCTAAGCTTTGAGACATTTTCAAGACCTTTTATGCCTTTTGTGCGAACCCAAGCCTAGGTACCTGTAAAACAACATGATTAAACAAGTTAAACAAGGAAATGCAAGCCTAAACATGTATTCCCCATGAGATTCATTAACATAACTCAAATTAGGAAGAAAATGATAAAAAACACTATGAAATCATAAAACAAGATTGAATCCTAATTAAGTAATCAAACTCTCAATCCCATGGGGGAATTGGTGCCAATTTGATGTGGAAATTTGGCCCTTTCCCAATTCCTATGATTGCAAGCTTCAATAGGTAGACTTGATGATGAACTTTGATCCACTTTTGATGATGAATGATGAAGACTCCAAGCCAAATCTGCAAAAGAACCTAGCTAAGAACTCAAAGGTGTGAAACTTGATAGATATTTGAGCATGGTAACTTTACTCAAATTGTGGATGATGAAATGAGGAGAGGAGCTCTTCATTTATAGGATTTCAAGATGGATGAAAGCCCAAATTTGAGCAATATGGGACTAACTTTCATCCAAGGATATGATGCCACTTGTCAAGCTATGAATGGATGATGGTTGTGCAAGATTTGGGGTTTGTGCCAATAAATGCCACTTGGCTCAAGGCAAAAGACATGTAAGAGATCTTAAATGCCTTGTTGGATGTACATGTTGACTTGGAATTTTTGAATTCAAATTGAGAGAATATTCCAAAAGATGCCATGTGAGGGAAAATAGGGATTTAATAAATGAATTAAATCTATTTTCATGTGCAACTTGCATTATCTATGGATGATATGATGAGGTTAAATTAATCAAGGGTTAATTAATTTAACGTAGAGATTAGATGATGTGACTTATTTTGACTCAAATTCTATGGATTTATTTTAAATCGATAAGGCCAATTAAATAAAGATTTTGATTTATTTAATTAAAGGGGATGGTGTTAGATTAAATCAAATAAGGTTTTAATTTATTTAATTTAATGGATAGACTTTAGAGATTTAATCAAATAAATTGATTATTTAATTAAATAGGGATAATTATATCAGATGGATTAATTTAATTAACAAGAGAAAGTGACTTGATTAAACAAGATGATTTATTTAATTAAAAGACGAATATTGATGAATTTAATTAGATAAGAGAATTTGATTAAACGGTTAGACCGAGGGATGATTTAGGAAGAAACGATGTTAGTAAGTTAGGATCAGATGCACGATGTCAATCAGTATATTTTCGATGTCTACACCTTTCATACACTTTTAAGTAAGTTTTAAGCATTTGGAAATAAAAACATGATATGTTAATATGTGTATGTATGAATTCATAAATGCCTATGAAGTTTAGTAGGATTTCATGTTTAATTTATGATTGTTGATAATGAGAATTCCTTAGAAGGAAAGACTAACATTTGTAACAAGGAGATCTGTCAACCCGCAACAATGGCTTCCTAGCCCACAACATAAGGATTATAGATCGTTGCAAGGAAGAATTCAACCATTTGGGGCATGACACTTTCAAAAGAAGATGGAGGTGATCATTTATTGATTAGTCCATGAGTCACCTAATATTATTCTTACTTGCCAATAAGACAACCAGGAGAAGGAATCTAATCTCAACAAGATCAAGAGTTATGCCACAACTATTCTATTGAGCATGTTTCTATTGTAAACCATTAAGTCTATTAGACATAGAGTCCGTGTTTGGTTTTTCTACTCCTGTTTCAAGTAATTATTTTTTGTTTCAAAACTCAATCCTCTTCCTATTCTTGAGGAATAGTTGACATTTGTTTTATTGTTTGTTTTTAGTTCATGAATATTAGGACTCCCTGACAAGCACTATATGGTAGGATTCCCTATCAAGGAGGAGATCTAGTAGCATTAGTATTAGTAACAGTATTATGGATATAGAATGTGTTATTAAACAAATATATTCAATATATTTCCTATTAGATTTTATGTAATAGTTCTATGTTTGAGATGCAATAAAGATAATTAATTTGATATTATGATTTTCTGAGTGAGTGAGTGTTTGAAAAAATCCTATGGAAGTAGCAACTCAAGCAAGGGCCACTTGAGGTACTACTGAACCACTTTAAGTTTAGTTGTTAGAATAGATAATGCATTGTGAATTTGATCGATAGTTTTCAGTTACATGATTATGAATGAATTAGATTCAGTAATTTAATGTTCTATTTCATACTCCAGAGGATTAGCTAAGTTAGTACACTACATTTTAGCAACTAATAATTGTAGTCTTCAGTATTAGTTACCCATAGAAAAAGGTAGTTGTATTTTTTCCCCCTATTTTGTGAATTAGAAGTTTATTTTGATTTCAAGCCTTTACTGTATTTCCATGTTTATTCACCTATACTTAATTGATATAGGATGTCTAGAATCTATGAATGCATATATTTTTTAGCACTATCCAAAGCTTTATGACTCCCTGGTTGATGATTTAATGCAACCCTCTTGTGAATAATGAATTGTTCAGTTAGGGATTCTTAAGTCCTTTGAGATGTGTATATACCTAGGAGCACCATGCTAATTACACATTAGAGTGGCTCCACACAATGTATCCTAAAATCCATGGATAAGTCTTGACAATTGAATGATATTCTTAATTATTTAAGCCATTACACACCTAAAAATACATCCACTCCCCTAATAGGGATAACAAACATTTTTGAATCTATTTGATAATTTCCCATTGAGAGTTTTATATGATGACATTTACCACCACAAGATAGTTGTTTTCCATCAACTATCATGACTTGAAAATTAGAGACATGATAAACAAAACAATCGAGTTCATTAGCTAATCTTCTATTGATAAAGTTGTGTACTACCAATATCCACTAACACTTTCACATTTTTTTTTTTTATATTACCAATTACTTTGAATGTTTGTGGTGAATTTGTTCATTCAATGTATGTAGGGAGATAATAGTGCTTTATTTTTCCTTGCAATCCTCATTCTTAAGTTTTATGTTTGGTTCTTTTGTAGGTACTTATCTCTCTTCTTCAACCTCATTATTTTTCTCACTACTAGAACACTTATGACTCCTTGACCATTTTCCATCATAATTCCAATATGGGTCTTTTCCTATTTTCTCAATCTCTTGGTGAGGAGAGAGCTTACTAATTTCTCTTAGGTTAAATAATTTGTCCATGTTTTTCTAGTAGTAGTCACATTTTTATCAGTTATTCTCATGATTTCACCTTTGGTGGTGTTTTTTTTTTTATCAATATGCAATGCTTGTTGCATAACTTTCCTAATTGTATAAGGTTCCAATAGATGAAAATTATGTTGAATTTGGTCCTTAAGTCCATTGATGTACAATTGTAGCCTTTGGTAAGGTGTCACCTCAGGAGTTCTAAGTGCCAATCTCAAATTCTTAGCATTATATTCAAATAAAGACATTAATTATTTAAAAAAAATAGTTGGGTAAAATAGTTTTCAATGCATGGTTTCTCATAGAAGATTGCTAGTTGTTTACTAAATTCTTTCTAACTGAACAATTGTCCTTGTCTATCATTCATCTTCTATTGGTACCATTGGTGAGTTCCTAATTCTAAATATAATAAATCTATGTCAACCATGGCATTATTTGGTATATTGTGAAGTTTAAATTGTTGTTCTATGAGGCTTATCCATGAAATTACATTTCTACCATCAAATATATGAATGTTTATTCTTAGTAGGTATAACTGTTGACCTCAAAAATGCTCTCTTATCCCTTGATTTGGTTTTTTAGGGTCGTACCCATCTTGGTGGTTTTGTTGGGACTTTAATTCTGATAAAAATTCTTTCATAAACCTATCTAAACCCTCATTTAAGGGTTTTACAAATGGGTCAAACAATTTATCTTTAATGAATGTATCATTGTTTCATGTCCTTATGGAATTCTTTCCTCAATTTTAGGCAGCAAAAAATAAAAAGGGTCCTTAGATTTCGTATGTGTAGAAAGGTCCTCTAATCCTAAAGATGACATGACTTTAATTATTTTTTTATTTTAAGGTGTATTAAGGTAGGAAAGTATTTAGTGTGAAAGAGAATTTGATGTTTCAATTTGGACCAAAATTAGATCACTAGATTAAGGAATATTTTTTATGTCTAAAAATAAATTTCAAAAAATTAACCCTACCTATTTTTTTTAGAATTTTTTCAAAATTATAACTTTTTTATAAAAATTCTAAAAGTTGTAGCCTATAAAGCAAATTAATGAAAATTTTAACTGAAATTTGACCACTAAATTAAAGAATTTATTTTATTTCCAATAGTAAATTACAAAGAACTAACCCTACCTAATTTTTTTATAAGCTTTTCAAAAATATAAAATTAAAAAAAAAATCTTAAAATTTTGCCTATAAAGAAAATTAATGAAAACAAGTAAAATATTAATAAAGTTTAGAAAACTTACCTTCAAATTCTGATTTTTTTTAGACCTTACCTAACATATACCTCAAAACCCAAAAAAATCAGATCCAAAATCTCATGGCTTGGAACTTATGAGGGAAACATATTTTTTGACCCAAATCGTAGCTTTGATTTCACTTGTTAAGATATTTTTTGAAAATATTTATAAAAATAAAAAATATAGTAGATCACTTTGAAGAGTTACCTCCAATAATTAGATAATAATATATGAATTTAATATTGTATGATATGATGATATGGGAGAGAGTACACTTCCTTATTTATAAGTTAAACTATATAGGGACATACCCCTTCATCCTAATTAAGAGGTATTAGTGTATTAAATAATATTTATGTTAGGATTAAGCATGCCACAAGTGATTATCCTTAGAAATATATAATATATACTTAGGAATATATCATATTAGTATCATAACATATGGTCTCAAATAGTTTCCTAGGATGTGGTACACAAAGTTTGGTTCCTTTGTTATAAGTTTGAGATTTCTAAGATCCAAATCAAATCATTGCATCTATTATAAGATAGAGGGTGATTGATTCCTTATTATTGCATTGTATGTTGATGATATATTATTTTTTGGTAATAACAAGGATGTGATTGTGACTTAAAGTCTCAATTTTTAACACAACTTGAGATGGATTAGAGGCTACGAAATATATCTTGGGTATGCAAATCAAAATATATAGAGTGAATAATTTTTTTGGTTAGGACAATAAGTATGTGAACTTATTGTTGGAAAGATTGAATGTGATAACTTGCATACCATGGTGCATTCATATCTTAGTGGGAACTAAATTATCTTTAAGTATATGTTTGAATTCACCTTGTAAGATGGAGTAAATGACTCAAGTAACTTATGCTAGTGTTGTTGGGAGCTTGATGTATGTTATGGTCGAATTTAGTTAATGATCGAGGTGTATTATCACACAAGCCAACCATGCAACCACACAATATCAACACACAAATAAATTATAAAAAATCAAAATATACATAATCACAACAATAATTTAAACTTTTTATTCAGCTACAAATCTATTTCAAAAAATATATATCTATTTTAAGAAAATCATGTTCTTCATATTCATTTAAGGCTTTCCATCATTTTCTTCTTTGTCACCAATCTCTATCCTATGTGATAGTGTCCAACAACCCTTTTTGTCTACAATTCACTCATGACCCTAAAGATTTTTTTTAATCTTTAGAACATGGGTGCAAAGGATATTTGAATTTCCATTTAGATGGGGCTAAAGAAGTTGAACAACCACAACTAATTCACATTCTCCCCAAACTAATAAGCTTCCCAATAATATGTTATATCTCTTCTATGTAGGAAATTCCAACCATCAAGTGCCATCTAAAATATGTTGACCTTTTATTCCTCTTTTTGATGAAATCATCCTACTACGAACCATCTTTCAACATCTGTACTAGTTCACAAACTAGCAATATCACCAAAACAAACTTCTTTTAATGAAATTGAGTTTCAATTTTTTTTTTGTGTCCACAAACTACTCTTTCATTTGCCTCATCAATCTCCTTTTCAACGAACCAAAAGGTTCAAGATCTACTTATTTTTTTAAATACAAAGCTTTGCTTCTTTATGTTTTAGAAAATAAGTGTTTCCGTGAACTTAGGAACTTACAATTTTTTTTGGTAGGATGAGAGTTTCACGAACCTCCAACTTCACTAAAACATTCCCTTTTCCTCTCAAATACTTCGATCCTCAACAAACTTGAACTATAAACTCTTCAAATTTATGATGCTTTACTTAGTCATTTTAACTTGAAATTCTCCCAAAGAATGATTGCAAAAGAAAACTAACAGAACATGAGATGAACCAAAACTAAAGCAAACTTAAAATATTTATGGGTGACATAGGATTTCTCGTGAACTCGGATGCTCCTGCATCAAACACACCGAGTAAGCGAAATATTTCATGATAGTGTAACTTATGAACATTTAGAAAAGTCAGTAATGGGTATCCCATACTTAACCAATTCAAAATCTTGCATCCAAGAAGCTGTATCCATTGGTCTATCCTTCCGATGGACAAGAAACTTTATATATTCTTTTCCCCTTGTTCGCTTAACCACTTGAGAATCAATCACCTTGTCAACCTATTCAAATTTTTTCTTAAGAAAATGATGTATTTGAAGGGCACATAATCTAGTAAGAGGGGGGTGAATGTAATGCCCTTGCCACGAGACCCTAGAGGACAACACACTAACACCTAAAAATGGAACAATTTTTTTTCTTTTGAAGTGCAATTAATCACACTATTGCAAAAGAACATTAACATTAATCTATCCTAAGTCCTCTAAGGTTTGTGACTACACTACATGATTCCTATCAACTAACTAGTAAGAACTATTAGTTATCACATTAAATAAATGCTAACATCAATAAGGAAATACATCTAATCATCTCATTTAATCAAGTAATCAATATGATACATTCATAACATTTATTCAATGGAGATCATTTGAATCAATTCTTTTAATCACATATGCAATAACATCTGTTACAAATTTCATCACATAATAAAGTCAATCAGTAGTTTACATTGTTACATTTATACATCTCAACATCACTATCTCCTCATATACATGTGAGTGTATATCAAGTATGATACACGATACAATACAAGTACAAGAATATCGATCCACATGAGCTGGTACAAATGCAAAAGTCTTCCATCCAAGAGAAGTCACCATAATCATGAACATGGAGAGGGAACCCAATGGAGTATATTGCACTTTCCACCCAACCATGTGGAACCCAAAGGTCCACCCCCATGCTAGGAGATAGCAAAAGGTCCCACCATCACAATCGGGCAAAAGGCAACAGACAATACAAGGCTAACATGACAACAATGAACAAGTAAAGTACAACATCAAACAACAATAACATCACTTCCAGAGGCACACCGCATCATAGAGAGACAAGAATCAAGAGGATACTAGGTTGTTGTAGGAGGGAGTGTCATTACATAATTTGCTATGGGTTACCCTGGCGTAACTTTCCTAGGCTACCGAACCCCCATCCTGAGTTACCCTGGCTGCCTTCTACCAACCGCTAGACCCCCATACAAACTATGTGGGACCAACATACCTTCCAGTCGGACCAGACAATTGATCTTTCCATTCCAGGCCTTCTCAACTCATCTCAAGCCTATACGAGCATTTGAGCCATGAGCGAGGCACTACCTTATCTTGATTAGTGTTATTACTACCCAACCCCCTAGTTCATTTTAAGTTATCACTTGATTAAACTCTCAATGAATTACCCTGGAGCCCCTTTGTGTGCCAAACCCCCACTGAGAGCCACTCCCCTATTGACAACTAGGAAACCCAAAAAAATCAAAAGAGCAAAGCCAACTTGCACAATCACATTTCTCATTAACATAATCACAAGGCGAGGCAAAAACCCTTTCCCGATCACAAGTTCCAATCCACATTGGTGAATACACTGTGGAAGGCTAACATCCAACATATACCCATTTAACACAATTCAATCATCTCTAAGGTTCATTGAAGAATTCCATCAAGAAGACAATTTTCCCATAGCCTCCGAAAGACTCCAAAATTCGATAAACACCAAAAGGGACTCCCATAAAGAACATTCACAACCAATATCCCATCTTTCAAGGAAATTACACAATAAGACATAGACTCTCAATAACAATAAATTAACGAATCTTCAAATCAAACACAATATTCCTTGAGCTAATAAACAAACAACATTACTTTTAAAGAGACGTTATTTCCTAGATAGTTATTGTATTCTATATTCATCTAATTCATAAGACAATCTCTTCCCATATATATCAACCTTTCATTTATTCATATTACAATTACATCACTATTTAACATAATCTCTCATTCTGCAAAAGACAACAATATACTTCCCTAATCATTCAATACATATTAATAACCACGATTATCAAATATAGATTTAAAACACATATAAGATATATATATATATATATATACCTTCATAATATCAAGTAAAATTTTATCCCAAAATAGAGAGCAGATTTCATCTATAAATAAATAAACGTACACATATATATACACACATTTATTCGAACCGAGAATGAAGATTACTTATATAAACCGATTGTATAGAATATGAACTTACTCTCATCGCTCAACATTATATATACACATATACCCAGTGACTAGAATGAATATGATCAAATGTCGATAGCAAAGAAACGCCTCAAGTTTCTCATATCTCTAAGCTGGCTCGGGCGAAGCAAAAGCCCAACTGAAGTTTTAAGTGAAGGTTAAAACATAATGGAAGCTGGAATACTAACTAAGGAGAACGCAGAAACCGACTCAATCTTTATGAAAATATCATATGCTCAATACCAGTCATGTGTAGTCGCAGCTGTCCTGACAGGTATGTTTGTAGAATGTGGATATACAGACAAGGCATGTGAACTGTTTGGCAGAAAGTCTCAAAGAAAAGCGATATGATTGAAGGTTTACATGCGTTTAGGTTCACATCGAACCAAATGCCAACAAATATAACACTCCATACATATCGAATCCTAGGCGTTTATCGCATTCATCAAGGATTATATCTATAAACCTTCGGATTCCATATGAGAACAATGGTACAAGAGCACCAGGACAACCTCATGCTTCTAGGATGAAATTTTTGAAGGATGATCCAATTTTGGTGTTTTAACATTGTATCAAGGTCATATTGATCATTTTTCATGTGTTAGGGTCCTTAGGAGTGTTAAATAATCAAAGTTTTGTGTCAAATTTTAAAAATGTAAGAGTTGTCACAATATTACAAAAATTGTAAATAAGTGCAAATATGGAAGGTGAACAATCATAAAGGTCTAGTTCGTTTGTAGGAAGTAAGGAATTAGTTAGAAATTAAAGAGACACGTTGTGAATGCCTTTAAAAATGCTTTTGTATACATTTTCAACTCGTGGGTGATTGAATGAATGATTTAGATCAATGAGAATACTGTTTTTAAGCATATTTCTACAGAAAAACTTTGTTTTTAGGCCATGTATGACCCAGTACAGACTGAAAAGCATGTAAATTTGGTTGTAAGTGTTGTATTCCTCAATCACCTTCCATTTGGATCTTGTTTCATGCAATTTGGTGGGATATTGAGAAGGTTCTTGCAAATTTTCTAAAAATAGTTAAGAACCCTCATTAGGGTAAACAGTAGACAAGAAATATTGTTTTCTCTCTTTTCAATGGATGGAATTCACTAACTTTTGGTGAGATTGTTCTATTATGCATGTTCTTTCACATTCTAATGGTTTTGGGCAAAGATATAAAGTTAAGGAGGTGAAGAATTGAGATTTAGGACTAGAAATTTGTACACAGTCTGTCAAATAGAGTTCACAAAAGGAATTACACCTAGGGTTTGTATAAATGCTTATGGGATTGGATATCTAATAGACTTTTGAGTTTGTATAGGTCAAATAACAAATTTTTGAAGCCTTGGGACAAAGTATCTATGTTGGGAGACGGTAGATCCAGTAAGCCTAGGTCTGAGAATATGTAACAAACTGGTAAAGGAAAAAATATAGTGGTATTTTATGAGTTTTTGAATGTGTTCATTAATCCTTCATGAGTTTTCCTATTTGTAAGGGGTTTTGGAGATAGATGAATCATTTTTAAGACAAGGATTGATATCTTACAAGTTTGTGATGAACATTTAATAACTGACATGTCTGGACAGAGTAGTTGAAGCCATTTTTGAGTCAGTAAAGGTTTTGTATTGGTATTTGATGAAATTTCATGAAACAAGTTTGGGGAATGGTTTCATCATGTAATGCATACATTTTTAAACTTGTTTGAGGCATCCACAAATAGGAATGGGCTTGGGAATCTAAAGTTGAGAGTTTTTGTGGTCTTAAGGACCTAAATGCTAAATTAGGATAGTTTGTTTTGTGAAGTTTTCTTATTTGACATATCAAAGTTGGGAATTGAGTTTGAGGCTGTTATTCCAATGATGTTTTAAAGGTTTTTGATGAATCTATAAGAATTTTATGCTTTATCTCAGAATGGAATCCTAACTTTAGGAGTTTTGTGAAGAAAGGAGAGTCCTAATTGAAAGGACAAGTGAAAGATTTGTTTGAGTTTTGACAAATGAGATTGAGATAGTTGTTTTTTCTTCCTCTGTATTGCATCAAACAGAGCCGTCGTATTAACCATATTCGATTTACACAGAGTCATGCAAAAAGGAACAAACTAACACCAATATATCGATAGATATTTCCTATGCAGAGGTGGCGCCGGAGATTTAATTGTTTGATATAAGACAAAGATAACTACACATAATGGAGGGATTATGCCAAACCCAATTTCGTTTTGCAATGATAATGTGATGAATCATATTCGAACACAACAAGAATAAGCTACAAATTCAACATACTCTAGCATCAAAGGTTTAGAACACCACATAATTCAAGCTAAAGGCAAACAAGAAAAGGCTCAGTGTAACCCAGGTTGTCTTGCCTAACAATGCACAGAGGAAGATAGGTGTTGTAAAGAGGATGGTCACAGGCCGATGTTAACACAAAGCCTATGGCAGTATAATTCTTAGATAAGTGAAATTCTATTTTCAAGAGAAGTTAAGAGGAATCCTGAACAATACAGTTGCAAAATATCCGATTTAGAAATTAACAAGAATTTATTTGCAACAACCAAAACATTCATTCTTTATTCATTTTCCAATCGGAATTTAAATTGAGGAAACACAGAGGAACCTGGTTTTATTCGAATGGTTGAGCTGAATATCACTGCTGACCCAAGGTTCTGAGTTGTAGCTCTATTTTTCCCCAAATCTTCACTTGCAGCTTCTACCTCTTCTAAATCCAACACATGTGCCCAAAAACCCCAAAGCCTCCCAAACAAAGCTTCCAAAACATTTTTCAAGAACAGAGAAAACAAGTTTAAGAACCAAAAACTCTCGCACAACCAAATGCAATTAATTTCCCAGAAAATAATCCAAAAGCCCCTTTATTAGTTAATTCCCACTAATTAATTTATTAACCATTTCCCTAAACTGTTGTTGCATGCAACTTCTATTTTAAAATTCATTTATTTTTATTGCCCGACAAATGCTTGCTACCACTCAACAATATTTATATTAATCAAATATCTTTATTTAGTTATTCTCATTAAATCCACTTTAGGATATTTAATTTATTAATCCTAACTTACCCTTTTAACTCTATTGCACCACAACATAATTAATACATTTATTTTAATATTTCTTTATCAATTCATAATTTAATTTATTTAAACTAATTAAAAATATTAATAATAATTTATTTATCAAAACTACAAATCTATTAAAACATTTAATTAGATTACCAAATATCCATCAGCCTCAATAACCTTTTTATTTAACATAAAATCAATCAAGCAGATAACTCAAATAAATAGAATACCCAACAGTACCTAACCGCATGCAAAACGAAAGGCAAATGACAACAACAATGACAACCAGGGTGAAATGCAGAGGGGCACTATAGTGAATCAATAGATCAAACAATTCCAAACAATTTCAAAAACCTTTATACTTAATATATTTTCAACATGAAGAGCACCGAACCATACAAGCTAGTAAGTAAAGCAATTAAAGCACAACACAAGATAATAAATAACGTTGGATTTCACATGGAAACCTAAGATGGGAAAAAAAATGTTGAGAAACTCTCACAAGTAGAAATATAATCAATGAATTTACAATATGATGTAGGCACCAACCTACTAGAGACACCCATCCCCAAATGAATCTATAGGCACCAACCTACTGGAGACACCAATCCCCAAATGAATATGTAGGCACCAACCTACTCATGGAGATACCAATCCCCACCGGAATAGAGACACCAATCTCTACTAGAACAATACAATAGGTAGAACACCAATCCTACTGAAATACAAAAATAAGGGCGGATTTGAAATATAACTCTGATGAACCTTTGATACTACTGCTCACTCTTTTCTTCACACTTTTGCTACGACACAATTGTACATCCCACTATAGTACTTTCACTATAATCATTAATCCCATTCATACATCATTATTGGTTGCACTCCGTTACATGATATTTATATATGACATTACATCAACACTCTATAATGTCAGCTAGGGATCCGCACAAACCCAAACAACATAGGGAGGACCTAAATTCAAATTACATGAAACATGTAATACAACGTTCCAAACACAAATATCTTTCCACCAAAATAACTTGATGCTTTGCATCACCACAGGGACCTTAAATGGGTCCTATCCTCACTCCACGCACTTGATTTGAATTCCGCATGCTACTAGCCATTACTGCATAAGCCTCAAACATTGAATAGCTTGATAAACCTTCTTTTCACTTCAAACTCCTTGTACACTGAGCCATGCCATTGGAAGCTTAGGAAACTGATAAAACTAGTGTAGAGCTACTCTCCTTCCAAACCGCATAGTAATATTGCATTTCAGAGATAAATGCCAACTATGTTTGGGGACCACTTTGCCAAAAAAATATCCTTATTACTAGCGGGATCATCACACACATTTCTAACTGAATACCAGGCATGGTATACAAAATACATTAACTATCTGAGTGTAATCATGCCTCAACACAACATGATACATGAATTGATTAGACAGTGTACAACACAACATGCTTCTGATACCTCTCTAGTGCTCCTACAATATTTTTCATCTTTGACAACAAATGACCCGCTAACATTAGTTTGACATTAATGAAAACAAATTCTCAACAATCTCCCCCTTTTTCATTGAAAGCAAACAAAAAAATGTTGAGACCACCAAAATAGTCTACTAAATGATTTCCTTGGACAATATGTCTAAAATCATTCTTTGCTGTAGCATTTAATCTCCACCTAAAGAACAATTTAAATATCTCTCCCTTTGAATGATTTCTCCCCCTATGAAAGATATGACATTCCGAGATCACTTAATTTAGCAACTCCTCAATTCAAAATTTTGAGCTCACTCTCTCCCCCTTTGACATTAATGGTAAAGATCAACACTATCTCCCCCTTTCTTTTCACTTGATACCAATACGCTGCAACATCTAGAAACCTATTTCCTGGATATAATCCTTAGTCCATACCTCACTGCTTCTAAAAACATTCTAGAAGAGCACCAACCCTTCTTGCAATAGGGAGACCAAGCTCCCCCTCACCTTGTTTTTTCCTCTTGAATCAAGAGGAGGGAGCAACAACTCCCAACTTCTGTCAAAGAAACTCAAATGTCTCCTTAGAAAGTGGATTTGTGAATATGTTTGCAACCTACTCCTTTGTGTCCACATATTCTAGTCTGACTTCTTTCTTCTGCAACCTTCTCCCTCAAGAAATGATATTTGATTACATTGTGTTTTGTTCTTGAGTTCATCACTGGATTTTTGAAATGTTTATTACACTTGTGTTATCACAAAGAATAGTGATAGGATTCTCAAACTCAATCTTCATCTCTTTCAAGTTCTGATTCATCCAAAGCACATAAGTGCAACATGATGCTACAACAATATATTTTGCTTCTGGTGTAGATAAAGAAATTGATTCCTTATTTTTGTTCATCCAAGACACCAAATTGTCTCCAAGGAAGAATGCACCACCACTTGTTCTCTTTTGGTCATCCACACATCCTGCCTAATCTGCATTTGTATATGTTGTTAGAGTGAATTTTTCACTCCTTGGATGCCATAGACCAAATTCTTTAGTAGTCTTCAAATACCAAAATATCCTCTTTACCGCCTTCACATGAGTCTCTTTAGGTGCCGCCTAAAATATGGAAACCATTCCATTTGCTTGTATAATATCTAGTCTAGATGTTGTCACATACAGAAAACTACCAATCATAAACCGATACAAAGTTTGATTTGTTGGAGCATATTCATCATCCTTGCTCAACTTACATCCAGTAACCATAGGTATTGCAATTGGTTTGCAATATTCTATCTTGAACTTGCTTAAAATATCCTTTATGTATTTGTGTTATGAAATAAAAATCCCTTTGTTTGATTGAACAATCTGCAATTCTAAAAAGAAAGATAATTCCCCTAACATAGACATCTCAAATTCATTCTACATAGCCTTCTAAAAGTTTCTACACAACTCTTCATTTCTACCCCTAAAAATAATGTCATTAACATAAACTATAACTATTAGCATTTTTTCTCCTTCTATTTTTATGTATAAATTACTGTTTGCACTAACTCTTTGGAATCCTTGCTGCTGCAAATAACCATCCAACCTTTAATACCAAGCTCTAGGATCTTGCTTAAGCCCATACAAAAGCCTTCTTCAATCTACAAACATAATCTAGATTGTTAGTACAATGAAATCCTTTCAATTGTTCCATATAAAATTCTTCTTCAAGCTATCCATTCAAGAATGCTGACTTCACATCCATCTAATACACCTTGAAGTTATTGAATACTGAGAGTGTTAAGAATATCCTAATTGCCTCCAATCTATCCACCGAAGCAAATGTTTCCTCAAAGCCTATACGTTCAGTTTGAGCATACCCTTTACACACAAGTCTTGCCTTATTCTTGATCACTTCACCTTCTTTATTCAACTTCTTTCTGAATACCCACTTTGTTCCAATCACATTCTTATCTTTAGGTCTTGGGACAAGTTCCCAAGTTTCATTCTTCATGATCTTATTTTATTCTTCCTCCATAGCTTCTATCCATCCTTGTTCTTTGTTTGCTTCACTACATTTCTTAGGTTCTATCTTTGATAATAAAGCAAAGTGTACTTGTTCACTTGCTTTTTTTAGCCTCTTCCAAGTTTGGACCCCATTATCCTTGTCACCAATTATCTGATTTGCTAAGTGATTTTTTTGAACATACTTAGTTGGAGTTTTTGGAGCAATTTCTCCAATATCTTCAATGTTGCTATGAATCGATTATTCATCATTATCTTCCACTTATTAATGTAGACACTTAAAAATGTCCTGAATGATATACACATTTGAATCCGATATATTAACATCGTTTTGTCATGAAATCCATCCTCTTTTTGCTTGTTTAATTAAATTAGCCTAACTATTTAATTAAATGCCTCATTTTCATCTATTAATCTAATTAATCTAATTAGATTAATTCCTACCCCTTTCATGCTAACCTTTTGTCCTGTTAAATTGGATAAATCAAAATATTTAAGTTTAACACTCTAAGTCCTCTCATTTAAATTAAATAATCTTAATTATTTAATTAAATGTCATTTTGACCCTTTTTCATTAAATTAGTTAATTATTTAATGGATATCCTAAATTCCTCTAAATTCCTCTAAATTGCATAATTGAATCTTTTTTTTAATTATTAAATTACTAATTAATTCTAACTTTCCCACTTGCAAGGGAATATTCCTTGAGAATGTTCCTCCTTTTTGCATATTCCTCCAAAAGGGAATATTCTCATGGAATATTTCTTCCCCTTTGCACATTAAAATTTGGTTTTAATTAACTAAATGCTAATTTTCCTGACACATCCACTTGCATGAGAATATTCTCCCTTTTCACTCATTCAAAAAAGGCAATATTCTTCTTTGTAACAAACTTTCAACAAACTTCTTGAGCAAGTTTAAAAAGCGCGCTTCTCTGCATGATTGTGAGCCCTTGATTAAATATCAACTTTCATTCTCAACCCTTGATGGGAATCCATGATCCATGCCTCCATCTTCTTTCCATCTTGGCCATTGATTGATTCTTTCAATCTTGACCATTGGTTTCTCATCTGTTCTCCTATAAATAGATCACTATTTGGAGAAAAATGGATCCATCTTTTAATAGTAAACTTATGCTATCAAAATCACACTCATCTTGCATCCATATTTAGCATAGATTTAGCTTTTTTAGTTTAAAATCTTGATCATAGTAGCTTAAAATATCCATTAACGGCTTCCATTTTAGTTTAGTTTGCATCATTTTGTTGGAGTAATAAAGTCATTAATTAATTGGGTCACTTTATGCTTTATTACACTTAAGCTAAACTTAGGAGTGCTTTTATTTCTTTATTTTCTTTAATTAATTAATTGCATTTTGCATGATTAGAGCCTCTAATATTAGAACATGTTGTCTCATTCATTTCTATGAGGACACTTGTCATGTTCCAATCTAACCCTAATCTAGGGTTAGCTTTCATCCTTTTCATAAGGATTGATTCATTGTAATTATTTTAATCAATTATGTACGACAACACATTCACGATAGTTGTTCACATAATGCAAAATTGGTGTTTTCATCAGGTCTAAGTTGTAAGGAAATAATCTCTTGCTTATTTCTTCATAGTGTGATAGGTTTATCATTGCAAGTGATTCATGGGAGCTGTGGATTGAATCAGTCAATTCCAACATGCTATCAAAGCACCAAATATGCAGCCACCTTATCCATTTTTTTTGAAGAAATCAACTCATGCATTAATATCCATGATCTGTGGTAAAATTCTGAGCATTTTATTAAATCCAGAGTTGCTGGAATAGTCAAGTTTTCCTTTTGTTTCATTGAAAAAGGATTCCCCATGAAATCCATTTGCAAACTCAAAATAGGAAAAAATAAAGCAAGAACACAATGAAATGATAAAAACTAGATAAAATCCTAATTAGAAGTGCAAACTCATGATCCAATGGGGGAATTGGTGCCAATTTGATGTGAAAATTGGCCCTTTCCTAATTCCTATGATGCAAGATTCGAATGTTGAAGAGATTGATCCACTTTGTTGATGAAATGTGAAGACTCCAAGCCAAAAATCTGCAAAACCTAACTATGACTCAATGATAATGATGAAACTCAAGAGATATTTGAGCATGGTAACTTTGCTTGGATTGTGGATGATAAAATGAGGAGAGGAGCTCTTCATTTATAGGATTTCAAGATGGATGAATGCCCAAATTTGAGCAATGTGGGACTAACATTTATCCAATGATATGGTGCCACTTGTCAAGCTATGAATGGATGATGGTTGTGCAAGATTTGGGGTTTGTGCCAATAAATGCCAATATTTGAAATTCAAATTTGTTGAAATGACATGTAAGAGGGAAGGGAAAATGCAATAAATGCCACTTGGCTCAAGGCAAAGGACATGTAAGAGGTTTTAAATGCCTTGTTGGATGTACATATTGACTTGGAATTTTTGAATTCAAATTGAGAGAATATTCCAAAGGGATGCCTTGTGAGGAAAATAGGGATTTAATAAATGGATTAAATCTATTTTC
>VDFB02361556.1:0-12219 GCA_007258455.2 Sequoia sempervirens
AATAATTTTTTTTTTTTAAATAATAAAAGTAACATGTAACAACATTAAACCATAATCACATAGCATAACACATAACATTAATACACTTGGTTCTCTGGGGCACGCGAGGTTACATTGCAACCACTAAACAGAATAAAGACAAAGAATATAACATAACCATTCAATTTATAAAAAACCATAATCAATGATACATCCGATAGCCATGATGCGAGTATGACAACATCGCATAATTACATCCATGATAAATCTTATAACAAGATCCAAATTAAACCTAACTATTACATCATTGAAATAATATTACATTACAATTTTCTTTGATACATGAATTACATTGAATTTCCCAACATGGGAATAGATACAAGAATAATGAACATGAAGCACAACTGATCACTGGAACATATGCACTGCGGAAAGCTGAGAAGACAAGACGCTGATGGGGAACCCAACGGGTGCGGAGCACGTTCCACCCAACCATGTGAATTACGAAGTAACTCACCCCCCGTGCTCAGAGGTGACGAGGAAGTGAACCCGACCATGAATGTCAAACCGACCCAACAACATGATACAGAACAAGTACAACTCAAATATGCAATGCACAACCATCGACGTACTCAAATCACATAGCAAGTTAAACCAAGAACTCATCACGATAACATGAAGTAATATCACTTAACAATCATGAATCAAACTCACAAGAATTCAAAGAACATCACAAAGAGATAACATCCAGAGGCAACAATAACAAAGCACAAGGGTGTCAAGTGGAGAGTGTCATCGCATAGCTCTCATGGGATTCTCCTGGCCCTTCCTCCAACTGAGGCGCCGGCACCCATCTATGGATCTCCTGGCCCTTCCTCCTAACTGAGGTGTCGGCACCATAGGGTAGCTAATGCGGAGCCAATAGTCTCTCGTGAAGACGAGACTATGACTATGCCAACCACGGCCTTCTTAGTCTATCACTAGTCTAAGGTAGCCCTAATGCATAGCCGAGGAATCCAAAGTTTTATTATCTTGTGTGTTTTACTACCCAACCCCCTAAATCTATTGTTTAGGTTATCACTTGTTTACTACTCTTTTGAGGGTTATCCTGGCCCTTCCTCATCCGAGGCGCCGGCGCCCACGAAGAGCCACTCTCCCTCCTATGACCCCTAACATATCTCAAGACAGGCAAGGGTTGGACCAAATCATAAAACATAATACTCGAATCCACACATGCGAGGTATTATTCCTCTTGCGACAATCCATAACAACTATCATAAGAAACGCCCAACCCTTCCAAGCACAAATTACAAAGCATCGAAACCAAAGGTGTAATCAATACGAAGATAACTCCAACAATAAACATGCCTCTGGACTAAGGTTAAAATACGATAGGGTCCCCACGGGTCAACACAAAGCTAAAAGGAAATACATATGACATAACAGGAAAGTTCACATCACAATTACAAGGTTGCACCAGTAAATTTGTTTTCCAAAACCGATTATGTAATTAAATGCGATTTGTCTCAAGAAGGTTCATAACCTTGATTACAGACTAATTCTTGTCCAACAAATTTGTTTAATCCAAAACATTACTTAAACAATGCCCTTTTCATTATATATAAAAGAAATTAATTAACTATATACCAATTTATTCCTTTAAATACAATACAAACTATATGCTTAAAACATAATAAATTTCATTAAAATAAATAATTATAATTTCATTTGAAATATAATATAATTTTATTTTAATTAATTAATTAACCAATTTATTTTTAAATAAACACATCATAATTATATTTCTAAAATGAAATTAAAAAAAAATGTTAAAATAAATATACACATACATATATATATATATATGTATATATATATATAAAACAAATAATAAATAAAAAAAAACAAAAAACCAACATTAAGCGTAATACCACCCATATTCAAGGTTACGTAGCCACGGCCCTTATGACAGTCTTAGCTAGCACATTGGCTGATCTGATCCTTGGCCGAGGCCAGTGCGGCCGGCCGTCCCTTAGTCCTCACGCAAATAAAATTTTTATTTTTTATTTTATTTTAAAACATAATTTTTAATTAAAAGCGAAATTAATAAAACAAAAACCCATCTAATCATAATAATTTTTATTTTTGACAATTACAAACAAAAATTTTTGATTTCAATCAATACAATTTTATTTATAAGACAAGCGTACGGCCGACGGCCGACGCATATTTGTATAAGCAATATAAAAATTATATATATATATATATATATATATATATATATATATATATATACCAGAAGATAAAAGTAATAACAGGATAAATACCCTAGCTAAAATACAGAAGATAAAAGTAATTGACAGAGTAAAATACCTTGACCAAAAATATAGAAGATAAATGTAATATTTATACATATAGATATATATATATATGCATGAAAGAATATATATATATATTATGTGTATATACTCATTTGCATTAAAACCTAGAGAGTGAATACAGAAAACAAATAAGTCCATCATAATTTTTAACATATTGAGAAAACCCCAAATTTTATTTTCTTCAATTTCTGAATCATTTTTCTTTTCAAAAAAACCTATTTTGATACATGGTATGTTTCAGAAGATCGGGGTTCTTGATTTGACAAAATTTGAATAGTATAATTTCTATGATTTTCTTTGTTTTCTAATCTAATAATTTGCTCTAGTTTCAGTTTTCAATAGAAGTTCTCTATGTTCACAAAAAATATTTTTAATAAGATCTATTTTTCTTTTCAGAAATAAACAGAGAATAGAAAGGGTACGAGATGAACCTGGAGTCCAACGCAAATTTGAAGATGCCTGCTTGACTCTGATGCCCTCGAGCTTGATTTCCAATTCTTAGTCCAGACGAACTCACAATCCCTTGAGCAACTTCAACTTTCTGATCTTCTCTATCTGTGTGTGTGTGAACTTCTCAAAAATTCATAATTAAATAAAAATATTGCTCAACCCTTCAAAGCTCTCCAAAAATCCAAAATTAAAAGAAAATCAATTCTTTAAAACTAGCTTTTTCCCAACTCTCCATTCCTATTGGCTCACACTGTCTTTTTTTATTCTTTTATTGCTTTAATTCCTGTTTTGCAACTTTTCTTGCACCTCACATTACATATTTATTTTAAATAAATTATTCACATAATTATCCACCACCAATTTAATTGATTAAAATAATTAAGCCATATTTAATATTTAATTATTAATTAATTGCAATATCATATTTTCAAAAATAATTAAAATATTTAAATATTTACTTACAATTTACTCCAGCATTAAAATAAATAATTTATTTCAATCATTAAGATAGATCATAATTATAAATGCCCTCATAATAAAATAAGACAAAACACAAACACAACAGACAAAGACGACAATTACACAAAAACAACAACTATACCAAACAAATGAGACGACCTGACATCATGGAACGGGAGGACTTCATCGTCACCTCTATTTCAACATTTCCTACGTTGCAGGTTTGGCACGATTTTCCTTGTCACATGACGGTGGAATTGAGAGACTTGTACACAGTAGTCACGCATACAATGAAGTTGGTTAACATGTGCATATATACATATATATCAAACATTAAATCAAGATGCGCATTGTGAGAAGGAGTCCATAATAACCGAGGAACTTTTCCTTGAGCAGTGATGCTATATTGTCCTTAGATCACACCTATTCTAACAATTATATAGCATAATCAATGAATTACATTTCTAACTAACAATCATCTCATAACCTATTAAATTAAATCACTGCATCATATCATAATTCAGAAAATCAACTGATATAATCAACCATAATGTCATATAAAGTAATCATGTCCAAAATGAAATAACAGCATCATCTAGCATCTAACTAACCATATCAAACAATAATAGTATCATCATAGTATCTGACTAACCACATCAAACAATAACAGTATCATTATAGTATAGACATCAAAACAAAACCTTAACACTCACGGGTCCAACTAGCAGCAGGAGGTTCATGCCCTCTTCATCACCAATCGCTTGTTGCATCATTGGAGTTGGGAAAGGGCCAATTTTCACATCAAATTGGCACCAATTCCCCCATGGGATCAAGAGTTTCCTTGTTTAATTAGGATTCAATCTCTTTCTATTGCTTTCTTATTGTATTCTTCATCTCATTTCCTAATGTAAGCTTCGTGAGTGTATTTCATGGGGAACTTAGATTATAGCTTGCATTTAAATCTTCTAATGTGTGTGTTCTTTGTGTTTTGTAGGTACTAGGGTCTTGGTTCACACATTTGGCAGTAGGAGGGAAGACCAGAAGTTCTAATCATGTTTTTTCATCAAATTCCATACCTTTATATTTATTTTTGTGTCTCTACAGGAACTACACACCACTAATTAGACCAATGTGGCTATACAAAACTGCTCGAACTCTAGCATTGTTCTATAACACTGCTACAAATTCCAAACTTCGACGCTTTGTTGTTCCCACCCAAGATTCAAATATTCAAAGTGCACCGCTGGTTCTATTTCCACCCGCTGGAAATTTTAAACTTCAAACTTCGCCGCTGACTAAAATGGTGACGTAGCCATGCTCTCTATCCCTACTACAGCACAAAACTGACTGGTAAGTGCCATCATATAGCACCACTGGAAAGTTCAAGCTGCACAACCTATGCAGACTCCACCACTGAGGGAAAGTAAAAATTGAAATTCAATTTTTCATGACGTGTGCCTTTTTCATTTTTGATCATTTGGGTTATTACGTGCTTTTCTGACCTATATTTTGTAGATCTAACTCATTTTCTTGTAGGTTGACTTCATCAAAGTTAAGGAGAAAAGAGGCATGATGACACCACTTTCTCATAATACAAAGTGTTTTTGAACACTCTTAGAAGGAGTCACAATTTCTCTTAAGAAACTTATTTATCCACTCATGCTTGGGACTTACTAGAATTTCTTTTTGGGCTCCTAGAAAGAAAATTTCAATTTTATAACAAAGGGTTTAAAAATAACTTCAGGACAAATTACTAGAGTTGTTTTTAGATTTAACAATTGAACAAGGAAAATTCCACATTTAATTTGGTGCTATAAAAAGAATTCACTTTTACGTTGTGGTTTTAAAATGAACAAGTTCTACTTTGTTTTGTGATTGCTTACTCAAATTAGCACCATTGAAAAGATGTATGCACTTCTCTTGCACCTCAGGGCGATCTTGAGATTCGAAAGGATTTTTGGTGGTCTTAAGTTGGGATAAAGTGATTGCCTCCATAGCTCATTTTGGGTTTTAAAAGTGAACAAAAACATCTTGTGATTGTGAGTGGAACATATTGCGTGTGTTCTCCCTTTGTTTCTAAACGAAGGTTGATCGAACTACGGATATATTTGCTCACTTTTATTTATCTTAAATGGCATGCCTTGGGGAAAAGGTACTCACCCAAGGGGCCAATATCAATAACACACTAAAACCATGTGTATTTTCATCCAGCGATATATAAAAGTGATGCGGAACAAGGCCCGGGTATCATATACGTTCGGTCCCAACAGAGGAAACAATGGTATCTTGTCCTTATGGGTCAATCTCTGAACAAAATTCTGAATTAAAACCCCATACATTGGAAAGGGACAAAATCTCTATCTACTTGTTGTTGGTGTAGTGTTTTTGACACACACTTTTCTGACTTTTAGTAGAGATGGAAGGGTATGCCATTGGGAGATTCACTTAGATGCCCATTAGCAGCTTCCTTGAAGAAGTGTTGAACCTTGGAGGCGATTAGGGGTCAAGCATCTAACCATCCACTGAAATTAAGTGTAGCTAGACTTGTCCAAGTGGGGACTCAACAAATATTGTCTCAAATATCCACAGGGTTGTACTTATTCTTAAAATTGTTTGATCAAAAACATTGGAAAACAAACATTTAACATGAACATGAGTTATCAGACCCTTTAGGAGAAGTAAATATCCTTGAACAAATTCACATGCCCTTGCTTTCCCTTGGGATTCATATCCTTAGAATTTTTTGGGCACTTGAATTTTATCTCAATTTGTTACTACTAAAGTATATATTAGGTAACTCTTGCTTTTATTTCCCAATTTCCACATAATACACTTTGTGGGGTGAGAAGAAATTAAAACATTAGACATCTAGTTTCAAAACCTAATCAAGAAGTGTTTGTGGTAAAATCAAGTCATTAAATCCCACACATGTATCCCAAATGATCTCATGTAAGATCAAGATCAAGAAACCAAGGATAAAAGCTCTTAGTGTGAAAGATCACCAAAATCATCTCTCAACACTATACGAATTCAGATGAAGATTGCTTTTTAACTTTTATAGAAAAGCTTCAAGAAACAATCCCAGTTTCTACTCGTTCTATTATTTTCAAACCCAAATATTTTTAGAGAGTTTGAGCATCTTGTTTAGAGAAAAGCATCTTCTTCAAAACTAAGGTCTAGTAAGCAAGTGTCTTTTTTAGGTAAACATAGGATAAAAATCAAACCTTCATCCATCTTTGAACATCAAAACCAAAATCATATCATCATCAACTCTTTGAAAATCTTGGAAAAATCCTCCTTGTTAAACTTTGGGCAAATCATTTGAAACCAATCCAAAATCATCTTGTTTGATTAGATGTGTGTAGATGCATCCTTCTCCAAATATTTAGTCAAATTTTTAAAATCTTGTGAACAAATTCATCCCTTTATAAACATCCAATATCTTGGGATTTAAGAGTTCATTATCCAAAATGAAAATCAAGCCAATCAAAATCATCTTGTTTGGATAGGTGTGTGTAGATGAATCCTTCTTCTCACACCTAGAAAAATTAGCATCTTATGAATGAAATATACTCTAGGACAACATCCAACCTCTTAGAGTTTATGAGATCACCATAACAATCAAAATCAAAATCCAAATCAAATCAATCCCAAAGAAAACATCAAAATAAGGTCCTAAAGTTTAACATACCCTTCAAGATTTTCTCAAGAGTTCCAATCATCCATCAAACATCCGTCTTTCATATATCTCATTATTACCCTTTGATCTTCAAATCATCCTAAATATTTCTCTTTTGTACCTAAAGATATGTCATTCTAAAGAATTAGAGGTTTGTCTCTTATATTCTTGAAAAAATTGAGCCCTATTTTATGGTGCAAACTAGATCTCAACACAAGAAGAAAATGGAAGCCCACAAAGAAACATCAACGTCAAGTAATCTCATTCAAACTGACAACAACATGAATATTGTTCATAGGATTGCTTGATCCAACAATATTCATGTTGGTGTCATAGGATTGCTTGATCCAACAATATTATTAAGCAAGGACACTAGTTTCGATCAATTTAGGATGCACTAATGTTAATGTTGGCTAAGAAGAATCTTTTGTAATAGTGTTAGCATTGAGTGAAGGCTATTTTGTTTCTTTTGAGGGACAATAACCAAGAACATTAGTCGTTTCCTGCATGTTAGGCTCTATAGGGACACAGATACCTTGTTCTCTAGCACCACATCCTTTTCCACTATAACCAATTTGTTTCATAAGTTCATAACCTCTTCCATAAATATTTTTAATTTATTTTAGATTCAATGGAACTACTCATAATCAACTTCATCAAGGTTTTTCTTATAAAGTGGTTGAGGTGGATTTTTTTGAATTTTCTGTTTACATTACCACTTTTTCTTTTCACTTTTTAGAATATTTTGTTACGATCCTGTATTCTCCCATGAATGTAGGTGTGAAATATAAGGAACCCCAATCATCTTCCAATAATTTTTTAACTTCTTTAATGTGATTCTTTTGATCTCTTTCTTGCACAGGTTGCACATTTGTAGTTGGTGTCAATTTTTTTAAAGTATCTTACTTGTCTTCTTGAAGTTGTAAAACGCTATAAGGCTCAATATCGACTTTGATTGTATACTCTTTTTTGTTGTAGATATTCTTCATTTTACGATGAAGAGTGGAAATCACCTCATTCATTGCATGAATTCATTGTCTACCTAAAAGAAGATTATATGAAAGATCATGAGGTATAGCATGGATTGGGGTTTGTAATGTAACTTTTTCAACCATAATAGGTAATGTGATAACTCCAAGTGGTTTTTTTCCTACATTGCTAAATCCTCAAATTGATAAGGAATCAAGTGCAATTCTTGATTTATCTATGCAGGTGGAAAAATATGGGCGGCCAAATTGTGACAAAAATATATTTTAAAAAAAATTGAAAGGATAGAGTGTGTTATACCACAAGCAAGTTATAATATGCTCGTGTTATGGTTTGGTGTGACTGGCGCTAAGGTTCGATCACATCGATCCTATAACATGCTCACATTATAACGTGAGTGCATTATAGCTTATTAAGAAAAAAAAAAGAAGAAAACCACTTCATTTCATTTCCACTTTGTTTTTTGTAGCATGTGGCCAGAAAACCCAACATTTGTGCTCTCACCTTTTGGAAGGAGAAAAATTTGCAATTTCTTCATCAAATTATTGCAATATCATCATCAGGATGTTGCCACATCAATAGGGAGGTAAAATAAGTAAGCTTTGTTTTCTTTTTGTGAATTTGTTGTTAAATAGGCAATTTAGGTTTTTTTTATATTCATTTATTTAATTTGTAGGAGATGTTAATCAACCTCAAAACCCTCCTCAAAATAATCAACAACCATTGAAACAAGCACATGAGCGAAATGCTCAACAACCACAACAAAAAGACTCCTCCCCCAATTCCTCAACATCCTCTTGGTACTAAACAAAATTTAATGGGGGTAATTGCAAACAACCAAAAACATATTCTAGAGTTAATCACGAGGTTGAACGACCCTATAAGTTCAACTACGGAAATGCAAGATTAACTAATTTAGTTTAATGATTATAATTAAATTTCTAAGTCACAGTATTGATACTAGATACACCAGTCCTCCACCTATTTATTACTCCACTGCATCTACCGCTATGGTATGTAACTAGTAAACAATTATAAATATTACATATGAATAGTATTTTTATATGAATGGTATTCAAATATTTGATTTTGGATGTTGAATAGGCTAATATTGGAGGTTTCGTAGGAACACCCTCATAGTGCCAGTGGAGTTATACAAACCTTCACATAGGTAATAGAATAAAGAGTTTAACTAATGAATTGTACTTAGTAGATTTGTGTAGTTTATATTCATATCTTTCAAACTCAAGGCTTTACTTCACATTGCATAACTAATAACTAGATGTTGCTAGATAACAAAATTTCAATTACAATATAGTTGTTTAGAAAGTCAACACAAGCAGTGATGCAATTACCTCACATAGCATAAGTAATAACCAGGAGCAGCTGCCAACAACATTTGCTTTTCATGACATTCCATGAGACCACATTTTATTGAGGCTTTTTTTCAAGCAGTTCACTACCTTGTCTATGCTATGGATGCTTGGAAGAAATCTATGAATGAATAATAGTAAGCAATAGCATATACAACCCAATGAATTTTTTGAAAAAATTCCTCAAAGAAATGTGGTCTCGTGGTGATGTCCATCACCATGAGACCTAATTTCTTTGAGGTATTTTTTCAAACAGCTCAGCACCTTTTCTATGCTTCAACATTTTCCATACATTTGTACCAAACCATTTTATCAAACTACTCACTTCCTTGTTGCTATGGCTAAAATCCTAAAATAGGTGCTTTCCAAAAAACTATGGATGCTTGGAAAAAATCTATCAAAGCATAACAGTGAGCAATAACATAGACAAGGAAATGAGTGATTGCCACATTAGGGGCTCCATTGTATTTCTTGGCCAATGTTTTATATCTTCTACATAATCCTTTTGGGTATCTTTTTTATGATGTAATTTACTTTTCAGCTCTTTATCTTGCACATGCATGTAGTTTCATATGGCCACTAAAGTGGGGGCTAAATGTAGCACCAAAAATTATACTCCCTAAATGTGAAATTATAATTTCACTCTTTATTTAGGAAATGCTCTAATGTTTGTACCTTTAATACATTTTAGAAACACTTAGCCTAGGCCTTTCTGTTCAACTAAGGCTAATGTTTTAGTGTGACGAGGGAGCAAACCCGAGACACAGAAATACACTCACAAAATGGAGAATAATATTTTCTATTAAAATATGGAGCTCTTACATGCAAATTGTAGAAGTCTCAGAAAGAAAATTACAGCATTACGAAGTATTACCGCAGTCCCCTTTCCGCGACGTCACGGGAACTACTTTTAATCCGACCGTTGGATCTTCAATGACAATACCTTTTCAGAAAGCTCTCGAAAAGAAAATTTTTTAGTAAGTAGGCCTTCAGCGGACTACTTTGGCGTTTCCACAAATTTTCAGGCCCATCCGAGATCGTTTAGTGCCTCAAACTGAGCTCGGAAGGTTTTTCAGGGCAAAAAGAAGAAACTGGAACTTGAATAAATTTCTAATCATGAATGATCTTGACCTAATTCTTTCACCAAATTATGTATTTTTCTATCCTAAACCTTCCCATAAATTTCTATCTTCCCACGACTTCAAATTCAAACCTGCTAAAAATAGCAGTTGAGCATAAAACGCAAAAAAATTGTTCTAAAAGTTGGAAACTCTTATTTGACGAAAAGGTTATCCAGAAATGCAAAAACATCACCAAAAAGAAACAATAGGAACAAAAATGGAAATCATCTCTTTTGGGTGATGCAAGATTGCCCTCACACCACTAGATGCTCATGCATTAGACACCCATGGTAATTTGAGAAGTGACCCTGTCACGTCTCAGATGGTTGCGGAAAACCCAAACGGTCAACCTCTGCCTTAGACAACTAAAAAGAATCTTCCATAGGCCTTCCTTTCCATTTTACCAGATATTCTTTATACTGCCTATTTCTGGTACTCCTTCCCACACGGCTGTCTAGAATTTCTTCAATCTCCTCCTTCTCTGAAGTAGGTGCTGGAATGCCAAACTATTCCATTGTTGGTGTTTCCTCTGTGCCACATTCATGATACTCTGTCAAATCTAAAATATTGAACACAGGGGAAATGTCGAATCCATCTGGCAACTCTACCTCATATGCATTCCCTGATTCATGCCTCTTCACAATTTTACAGGGACCAAACTTCTTCATCTCCAATTTGTTATAGGTTCCCACTGGAAACCTTTCTTTCCTCAAGTGGACCATCACTTCATCACCAATCCGAAACTCCTTATACCTCCTTTTCTTATCTTCCTTAGCCTTATACTGCATATTCATCTTGTTGATATGTTCTCGACATTCTCATGTATATTCTTGATGTACTCTACAAAATTCTTATTTTAGCACTAGTCTTCTTCTCTTGGTCCATCTTCCTCAATTACGGGTGGTCACGGGACTACCCTCCATACACAATTTGGAATGGTGATCTACCGGTGTGCTTCTATTGATAGAATTGTTGTAAGAAAATTTTTGCACAGGGTAAGATCAAATTAGCATCCCTGGGTTTATCTCCTACTAAAAGCATCTGGGTGGGTTACCCAGACTCCTATTCACAACCTCAGTTTTCCCATCAGTTTGTGGATGGTGTGCAGAACTGAACTTCAACTCTGTCTTCAACTTTTTCCACAAGGTCCTCCAAAAGTATCCCACAACCTTGGTATCGCGATCTGAGACTATACATTTGGTAGACCATGTAGTTTCACCACCTCTATGAAGAACAAGTCAGCTTAATGTGGGTGCATCATGGGTCTTTGGGCATGGGATGAAATGTGCCATCTTTGAAAACCTGTCAACTACCACAAACACTGAATCATTCCCTCTATGTGTCCTTGGAAAACCAAGAAAAAAGTCCATACTTATATCCTCCCATGACCTCTTTGGTATAGGTAAAGAAGGGATGATACAACCCAGTATTCTGGATCACTCCTTTAGCCATCTAACATACCTTGCAACTCTACACAAACTTCTTCACAACCTGTGATAATTGAGGCCAATAATAATGCTCACTGATAATGGCAATGGTTTATCCAGAGCCAAAAAATGTCACGCCATTCCTCCAGCGTACTTCTCCCTTTATCAGGTTCTCCCTCATGTGGAACTCCTCCGGAATACACAATTGGCTTCCCTTAAACAACAGCCACCATCTGGATTATGAAATCCAGCCACCTTGTCCTGTCCATTGTAACAGGTTCCTTGCAAGCTTTCCAAGCCTATACGAAATCAAGATCTTCTGCATAGAGTGTCTTAAGTTCATTGAAACCAACCACTTCAATC